>CM035226.1:77951499-78188338 GCA_020226215.1 Sindora glabra
AAAAAAAAAAAACTTTTAGAATTCTTCATCACATAGAAAGAATATTACAATATCTTTGAATTCGTGGCGTGCGTGTAAAGATCAATAGCGTTCTGTTAATAGGTTAGTACTTTGTAAATATGTATATATGAATCGGTAAACATGAGAACGAGGTTTGAATTTTTTTTCTATTATTTGGCCTTCTTCTTTTCTCAATTACGTGGCAGAAATATTAACAGAAATATTCTTAAAGTAAAAATAATATTTCTCAAATATTAGAATTGAAAGAAAAATATATCTTTAAAAATATTATCTGTTAGAGCATTTTGGATGTGAAGAAAAAAGGTTTAATATGTTTTTTCGTTTCTATAAATTTCAATTTTCTTATTTTAATAAAATATATTTTGTTAATTTATTCTTAAAAATATTTATTTGTATAATTTTTAAAAAAAATAATATAAAAATAATAATTCTTGTATGAACACTAAATAAGGAAAAATAAAATTATTATTTTAATAGAAAAATTAATAGAAAAATATTTTATAAGAAGAAAAGAGCGACCGTGGGAGATATCTCTCTCCTCTCTCGGTATCACAACCACAGCGCACACTTGGATTCATAATGCCCAATATCGCCACGTTATTTTATCCTTTTGTGTCATTTGACTCTGTGAAAGCCTTCTTCCAAAGTAGCATTTTCGAGAAGAAGCTGGAAGCCTGTAAATTTCATTTCATGGCGAGACGATAATGCCCCCATTCTATGTTTGGGTTATTTGCTGAATAAGCCTAGGCCAAACTAAATTGATATGAAAAGAGTTAGGAAAGCATCAAATTAATATATTTATTGACGCATAATGGCTTTAATTCAATTATAAAACTACTTTAAAGAGGGTTAAGGATAACAATGTATTTGAAATTAAGCCTTCGTTTACATTTCTTGAAAAATGTTTTTATAGAAAAATTTTATTTTTTAATACATAAATAAAAAATTATTTTTTATTTTTTATTTTATAATTAAAAAAATCTCTAAAGTATAGTATAGGAGGAAAATAACTTCTTCTTTATAATTTTCATCAAATTTATTACATTTATATTTAATATATAAATTATTTTTATCATCTTGATAATTTATAATTATATTTTTATAAAAAATATAATAATTTTCTTAACTAAATTATTCATACACTGAAATACTCCTTAATTCTTTAAACATTTTATGAATTTTTAAGTAAACTAGTCCTCCACCTCTAGTTTGCACGGATAATGAAATTAACAATTAAAAATCAACTAAATCACTAAAATTATTAGTAAAATATGATAATGAAACAATTTAAGTTATTATAGAAGAGAGAAAATAAATTATTCGTAAATATGCATGTATAAAAAATGAGGAACAATTCTCATTAACGTGGTCAATAACTAGAAAATCATTGATCCTGTGTTTGGTTGCAAAAAAAAAAAAAAAATCGAAGGGAGAGAAATGGGGTAGAGGAGATTATCTTCATTTTCCATTTGAATATTAGAAGAAAATAGGGAAGATAAAAAATTATAGGGAGACTTTCAATGAGTTTCACGAATTTCTTATTCTAGTTAATATACCAACACAGGCCATTTCTTTCATTACGAAAAGTTATTATAGTATTAGTCTTAATTTTATGTCAATATTTTTTAATCAATTCTAAGTAAGTTTTACAATTTATTATGCTTTAAATATTAATTTTAAATTAAAAGTAGTAGTTAATCAAAATTTATTATTGTTGTTCTTATTGTTGCTATTATTATTATTATTATTATTATTATTATTATTATTATTATTATTATTATTATTATAATATTTCAAATAAAATTTTACTTTTTAATTAAAATAAAATTATATTTAAAAAATAATAAAAACAAATGATGAGTTCTAAAGAAGGCTTTAATATAAAATACTATTTTAAAATCACATTTTAAAATTTTTGTAGAATTAAAATTTTTTGTTTAAATTTTTAATTTATAAATTATAATTTTAATATAAAATTTTAAAATTTTAAAATAAAATTTAGTTCAACTTTGATGAAATATATTATTACTATTATTAAACAACATTAATGTTAAAATTACAAGAAAATAAATTAACATATGTTATTTTTTATATGGATAACTTCCAACTATAGGAGTAAAAATTATAGGGTCTAATCTAATAGAAATTTCACTATTTATAAATAAAATGGACATAAATATTTTATAAAATAACTATATAAATTACAATATATGAATATATCACTATTTTTAATTTTTGCCTCTTTCATCGGATGATAATTCATTTTTTTAAAAATTATTTTATTGTTTATCTTCCGTATTATACCAATCCTTTAAACAAATGACCATCTTTGAGTTATTGTGATTCATTGATTTTGTTTGTCATTTAAAATTCGCTCACCAAGAAAAAATAAACTTTCCAATGCCATTAAGAATATTGGATAGTTAGTATATTACAACTCATAAGAGAAAGTATAAAATATTATTCCCTTTATTTCTTTTTATTTATTATATTTTAAAAAAATATTCTTTTTTATTTATCGCTTTGAATTTTCAATGAAGTATTAAAGATTATTTTTTTTAAATATACCCTTCTTTTTCATTAATGAATGCTTCGTTATTCTATACTTTCAATTCGCTTATATTTATTCCATCAGATAGCTCTTTCTATTCTTAACTATCTTGGATTTTGTGTATACAAAGTAGTCTTGGAAAGTCCATTAGAAATAAACAAATTAAATTACTTTCTTAATATATGTGAAATTGATTAAATGCGGTAGATAATAAAGAACGAATGGAGTTTGTCCTTTTGTATTTTCCAACATTCTAAAATATCAAATTTTGGAATATTAGTTATAGTAGGTGTAAGTAAGTAAAAACTAAATTCATTGTTGATTAAAGGGGAATTATTGATTACACTTGATAAATTTTCATATTCTTTGAGATAAGATATGAATATTCCCGAAGAAGATGAAAAATCAATGCATAAACATGAAGAATTAAATTTACCATTATATATATTAAAAATCTTATGCAATAAATTATTTACATTATTCATGTATGACTATTCATCAAATTCATATTGCATATTTGCATAATATTTATTTAATACATTTGTCACTGCTAATTTTTTAGGTCTAGGATCCATAATTGCAGTTATAATATATAAAGAAGGAATATCTCTAAAATATTTATTTCATTATAGTAAACATTCATCAATAACAATTTCAAAATCGTCAATACTTTTAAAATTTAAAAATGCAAAACTACAATTAAGCAAAACTCTAAACATTGATTAAGATATAGAATAACAAGAACCAAATAAAAAAGATTAATATTTGCAAAAATTGTAAGTAATTTTTTTCCCTTTCACATTTGACATTCTCAAAATGATGATTATCCTATATTTTTATTGAATAAAAATTACTCATGATATCTTTATACTTTATCAAATTCTAATATATTAAAAGTAAAGTTTCATTATGTACAAACATCTTGTAGAGTTGTTCTAGATTTCTTAGACATGTGCACACATAATTGTTTCCAATCACATTTTCTAGTGGCTGATGATTTGATAAATAAAATTGTATTTTTGAAATTTTGTACAAATATAAAAATAATTTTTAATGCATCTTAAACAATTAGATTTTTATATGGCATGCGTATCTAAGATGAAAAGGTTGAGCATTAAGAATAGGATTTACAGATGCATTTAAAATTCTAATAGCATTAGTATTACCAGATGCATTATCAAAAGTAATTGAAATTTTGTACTCACTACAAGTATTTTCTACATAAAAAGTAATAGTCGATGTATCATACAGTGGTGGTAGAATAAGTTTAAAATAAATTATTCTTTTATGCAAAACAAAGTTATCATTAATAGAATGAGCAATTGCACAAATATAACTCATTTCAGACAATGATATCTAAATATCGAATGTAAGTACAATTCTATCTTAGAATTTTTTTTAAAAAAATTCTAAAATCATTTTCTTTTCATCAAATATTTTTTACAACTTATTAATATTAGTATTCTTACTCATATCATGCCATTAGGGATTAAAATATTAAAGAAATTCATTAAATATTGGACAACTTACTAAACTAAAAGGTATCTTAGTATAAAAAATCCATTTACACAATTAATTTTCAACAAGTATATTGGCTAGGCATATTAGGATCATTTTTTAAGCATTTATAATATTTGCATGTTTAAAAGAGTAATGACATCACAATAAAATAATACCAATATAGCTATCACAATTAAAAAATTTTGGACAATATTTATAAAATGCTTTATCTACATCATTTACCTTTTTAAGATTAAAATAATTTCAAATATCAAGATTTTTTATCTTTTTGTTGAATTGTTTGCATTCTTAACACTACGAATATGTTATGAAAAAGAGGGATATTGAGGAGGAAGATGAGGGGGTATATATTTAGGTGTACTTGAAGTAGTATTTATAATTTCATTATTTGAAAAATTGATAGCTACATTTTCTAAAAAAATTTACATATAATTAAAATCATTCAAATTTATAGTTACAACTTAATAATAATAATAATAATATAAAAAAGAATTACAAATATAGAAATTAACAAAAATGGAAACTATGAAATTAATAATAATACTATAAGAATTGAATAGTATAAAACTAAATAACAATTGTAAAAATATAAGTAGAGAGAATTAAAGAGTTTCACTAATAGACTTTTGTATGAAACAAGAATTGAACAACTTGGAACTTCATACATCACCTTCAATTTTCCACTTAGTTAGAAACTTAAACATTAATAGATAGAAATTTTAGAGAGTACAAGAGATTGAAGAGAGAAAAATGAAAGCTTGTGTTTTGTTGTGTAAATTTAGTTTGATTGGAGGATGTATTTATAAAAGAGTAAAAATATTAAAATAAATCAATAACTAACAATTGCTTTGCTTGTAACTTGTAAGTAGTTGTTGCAATGCAACAGTTAGTTACTTTACTAGCTATTACATTGCAATGGACAAATTGTAACTTAATAGACCATAGGTCCAAAGTTAGGGGTGAAAATTTTTGACACGACATGATAAAATGACACGAGTTATACGGGTTCAGGTTAGGCTTAATCAAGTTTGGATCATAAACGGATCGACTCGTCTGATCTGAATAAATTTCATATCAGGTTCGAGTTAACCCGTTTAACTCATTTTAACCCCATTTAAGTTATGAGGGTTATTATTCGGGTCAACTTAACCCATATAACATGTTTACCAACTCGTTTATATTAATTTTTTATTTTATATAATGGGTTAAACGGGTTCAGGTTGTTACTGTATAAGCATATTATATATATTTAGGTTAAACAAGTCGTGTCGGGTTGACTTGTTTAATAAACGAGTCGTGTTCGGGTTAAGCATAAACGGGTTCGAGTTATGCCCAACCCCACCCGTTAATCTAAATTGTCACCCCTAACCAAAGCTATGATTTGGAGGCTGTTCCTCAACTTTCTTTTTGTGCATCATTTAGTTTGTTTTGGCTTCTGTTAATTTGTTGTTTCTTTGTTTATTTTTTTGTGTTTTTCATTGGTTCAATTTGTACTGGCCAAAAAAAAAATAGAATGACATAAAATAGCCTTAAAACACAACATATTATCATCCTTATTTTCTTTTCTACAATTTTTCAATTTTATGACATTTATTTTATGATTTGTGAATATTTTATTTTTTTAATATATTTGTTCATTGAACATTGCAAAAATATGTTTAATCCATGTTTTCTTTCTTATATTTATTATCATCTTACATAAACATAATATAAATTTGGACACATAATATATACATAATATATTACATGAATTGTAACAATGTTTACATGTGTTAGTTACTAATAAAATTAAAATAAAATTTATAGAAACTATAGTTAAAAAAAGATAAATATAAAAATTTAATTGAAATTTAAGTTAAATTGTAAAAAAAAAAACTAATTTAATATAAAATTAATAGAAATTTATAGGATAAAAACATGTTTTTGGCTTTGATTTTAATAAATTATTTAAAGATATGCTAACAATATTAAAAATATAAACTCATTAATTTTAATATATTTATATATAATTATAATATATTAAAATTATAATTTTCGTATACACACACATGTATACATACATATACATATTAATCAATTAATCTTATATTTTAAACTTATTATATATTACAATTATTATTAGACTAACAAGTTAATTTAATAGCTTAACAACCTTGTACTGACCAATTCTGGTCCTTTATTAGGTCAAACTAATTAATCCTTATCTTTTATCAACTTAGGCTATTTTTATTATGTTTTATACCAATCTTAATCCCAGGCTAAGCAAAACTCTACCAATCTTAGGTTAATCCATTAGATCCAATCAATTTTGACACATCTAGGAGATATTTAAGGAGAACTCAAAACCTTTAATAGTTTTCCCTATCTACCCTCAGTACTCCTACTTGCTCAAATAGTATTGAGTAACTTCATTCACTATCTTCTTCCTTAAGATTTAAGGTTTCTACTTCCACCTATCCATGGTTGCATTGGTCAAATAAGCTTTGACCACTATTTTCTCACTTTACTCACCATCTCCTTCAATTTGGGGTTTTGTTGAAGTGATTTTGTGCTTCTTTGTTCTCAAGTTATTTACTTTATTTTCTCTACTTTTTTTGAAACATGTAGCAAATTTATAGATGATTTAAAATAACTAATGAATGAGAAAATTTTCATCTTAAGAAATAATTGCCATTCATTTTGTTTAAGTATGAGATTTCTTTTAAAAGGTTTATTTTTTGTGTTTTGAGAGGTCAAACTATTGTAAAATGAAGATTAAATCATGTTTAGAGTTTCTAATAAGAGAGAGATTTGAGAGCTAAAATTTTAATTTACAAATTAAGCATAGAAAGTTTTTTTCGAGAGAAGACATCAAAACTTGGCTTCAAAAAGTTAGAGATAAAGGGCTTTACGTTGAAATGTTCTTTGCTAACTTTTTCTTAGTCATACACTATCAATGATGCCATCACTCATTTTTTCCTAAAGTATTCTCATTTTAAGGATATTTCATAATATTGAGCATTGATAAAATATTTTATTTTGCAGAATTTTAAAATTTAGATCAAATAAAAAAATTTTAAGTACTCTATTGCTTTATTTGATTACACTCAATAGCTACTAACATAAAAAAAATTGTCATAAGCAAAGGTTGAAAATGTAAGTATTATCATAGTATGATGTTCTGGAAAACAAGGTCTAGTAAATTCTCCAAAAGTTTAATGACAACGTAATCATATCCAAATGTCTAAAGTGGTAGCATAACTGATAGATATAGGCTCAACACTAGCAATAGTCAAGGACAAGTATTTTCTTATTTTAAGGTTACTCATTTCAATACTTGCAAACATCCATTTGATGATATATACACACAATAAGCTTTCACTCTTTCAACTTGTTCAATCATTTAGAACATTACATACCACAAAAAAAGAAACCAATACAAACTTGTCCTTACATGATTGGTGTGCTTGGATTTTAAGGACACATTTATAATAGTGTTTAAATTTAATCTATTGTTAATGCAATACACTATTAATGAATAAAACAATGCCACTTCATTAAAAAAAAGTAACAACAATTAAAAGTTTTTAATTAATAGTAAGGGGACTTTAACAAAGGTACTTATTAGGGTGACATGAATACCTAAGGTTGGGTTATCCTAAGTTTCAAAATCAAACAAAGAAAAAAAGGATAATCATACTACATTTTTTTTAAAAAAAAAGAAAGAACAAAAGTGACCAGTGACAAGAAATCATATCATAAAAGATGTTAATCATTTGATAAGTGAGATTTGACATCACAAAAGGCGACTTAACCTTAATGAGTTTAAAGTTCTTACGAGAACCATAAGAAGGAAAGGTTCTTAAAAAGTTTTCAAATTCACAAATGTTAAAAAGTTTTAATAATAAGGAACAACTTTCCTTAAATAGGTTCTTAAAGTAAAAAATCAACCAAACTAATTAAGCTTTGATTAGACTAATTAAGCTTAATCTAGAAAGTTAATTAAAATATTATTAATTATCCACATAAAGTTGTAAACTAATTGACTAAAATAATATAAAGACAATAATGTCTTAAACAACAAGAAACAAGACAAAATAGATAATTGGATGTGCATTAAGCTTTAGTACTTAGGTACACTTTTTAAGTACTATGAAGAAATCTATAGGTACTTGAATACTATATTCAAGTATTTGAAGATAGAACTAAATCCCAAGTTTTAGTATTTGAGTGCTATACTCGAGTACTCATATGGAATTAGCTTAATTGAAATAACATAACCTAAACTCTTCCAAGCTCTTCCCATCTTGCTTTTTCATGTATCTAAGCTTTTTCTATCAGCCCTTGGAATCTTTCTTTAATTATCTTAGCCTTAACTCTTGTCATTAGACCTTCTAGTAAGTGTAGGAGCCCCTCTTCACTCTTGGAATTCATATCTTCCCTTTTCTTTGAAAGGAGAAAGATCAATAATATTAAAAGAGGCATTAACATTATACTAACCTAACAAATCCAATTTATAAACATTTTCATTGATCTTCTCAACTAGTTGAAAGGACCATCTCTTTTTGGATGCAATTTTCTTTTCCTTTAAGATGGAAATATTTCTTTCCTTATATGGATCTATGCCTAATCTCTCGATTTAAATTTAACTTTTTTCCAACCTCTATAGGCTTGTTAAGCATATTGCTTCATCTTCTTTTCAATGTTCAACTTCACTTGTTCACATAACTTGCAAATCACATCCGCTTTCTTATTTCCATCTAAGCTTGACCCCTTTTCAATAGGCAAAAGCATAAAATCCAAAGATGTTAAAGGATTAAAGCCATAAACAATTTCAAAAAGGGAAAAGTTAGTGGCAGAACAAACACTTTTATTGTATACAAACTTAACATGAGGTAAGTATTCCTCTTAATTTTTCAACTTCTTTTGAATTAAAGAGTGTAATAAAGTATTTAATTTTCTATTCACTACCTCAATTTCTCTATTGATTTAAGGATAACAAGTTGTTAAGAAGAGCAACTCTTAGCCTATAAAATGTTCTAAAAGTAGCCCAAGAACTTGGTATCTTTATTTAAGACAATGCTCATCGACATTCCATGCAATCACACAACTTCGTTGAAAAAATTTGCTATATTTGTTGTGTCATCCATCTTGTAATAAGGTATAAAATAGGTTATCTTTGGAAACTTGTCAATGATAACAAACATCAAATTCTTTTAATTCTTTATCCTTGGTAAACCTACCATAAAATCTATAGAAATTTAGTCTAAGATTCACTAGGAATAAGAAATGATGTATAAGGATCATGAGGTAAAATTCTAGATTTAGCCTTTTTACATGTAATACAATTAGCACAAATATTTTTCTACATCATGTTTCATGATAGGCCAAAAGAAATGCTCATTCAATATGTTTACAATTTTCCTAATCCCAAAATGCCCTATAAGACCTTTCCTATGAGCCTTTCTCACAAGCAATTCCTTAAAAAGATCTTTAGACATATATAATTTATTCTCCCTAAATAAGAAAATTTCATGCTTATAAAATTTCTCAATTAATTTATTTTCACATGCTTCAAAAATAATGGCAAACTCAAGATAATTCCTCTATATATCCTTAATATGTTCAAAGCCTAACAACTTGGATTGTAAAATAGAGATAAGAAAATACCTTCATGATAATGTATTGGCAACTACATTATTTTTACCTTGTATTGCATCACATATAAGAATGTTTTAATAAATTCAATCGACCTTCCATGCCTCTTATTTAGCTTTCCTTATCCTTTTTAAATGTTTCAAAGACTTATGATTCATTTGAATCATAAAATTTTTTTAGCCATAAGTAATGTTGATAAGTCTACAAAGCCCGAATCAATGCGTAAAGCTCTTTATTGTAGGTAGGATAGTCAAAAGCCATTCTATTTAGCTTCTCATTAAAGTAATCAATAAGCTTTTTTTTTCTTACATTAAAATAGCTCTAATATCCACATCTAAGGCATCATATTCAATTTTAAATACTTCAGTAAAATTCGCAAGAGCAAGTTAAGGGGATAAACTTAATCTATCTTTTAACAAGTTAAATATTCTTTCTTGCTTTTCTCTTCAATGAAATTTAACATTCTTTTTAACTAATTCATCCAAAAGGAAAGCTATAATACTAAAGTCCTTCATAAATCTCCTATAAAAGCTAGCCAACTTATGAAAACTTCTCACTTTACTTGCACTCTTAAGGGTAGGTCATTCCTTAATTGCTCTTATTTTTTCTTGGTCTATTTTAATTCCATTACTATTAATAACATAGCATAAGAACATAATTTTATCCAAATAAAATAAATATTTTCCATGTTTGTATTCAATTTTTCACCTTTCAAAACTTGTAAAACTCGTTTTAAATGTAAAACATGTTCATATACACTCTTTCTATATATAAGGATGTCATCAAAAAATAACCATAAATTTTTCAATGAAAAGGCATAAAACATGATTCACTGACCTTATAAATGTGCTCAGTGCAGTAACTAAATTGAAGGACATCATAAGTCACTTGTGTAAACTATATTTTATTTTAAAAGAAGTTTGCCATTCATCACCCTCTTTCATTTTTATTTGATAATACCCTTCTTTTAAATTAATTTTTAAAAAGACATAAGATCCAATGTAATTCATTTAATATGTCATTAAGCCTAAGGGTAGGATGTCTTTATTTGACTAAAATTTTGTTGATGGGCTAGCAATCAATACATGTTTTTCAAGATCCATCTTTCTTGGGCACCAACAAGACTAGTATTGTATATAGGCTCATGTTTCCCCTTTCTTATCCTTTTAAATTTAAAAATAGTCAATTGAGGAAAGATAATACAAGGGATCACTAGGGTATGACCTAGTTTATCTCATTGTATTGCCTTATAATAATCTAATCTTGGTGTGTTATGATGTGCATGTCAAATCTATATGCAAATCTATTAATTTTAGTGTTTCTTAATCATATTAAATTTATTGAAAGCATTTCTTAACAAGTGATAGACACCATATATAAATGTGGGAAGACATCAATTGACACTAATGTAAATTTAAAAAACTTACACCAAATTTGCTAATGTGTGTATGTCCCGGGAGTCAATCATAAGATGATTGTAATAATGCACAATATATTAATTTTTATTTTAAGTAAAATAATTATTATATTTTCTTTTATTTTGTTTTAATATTTGCATAATTTATAACTTAAATATAATAATTATCTCTAGAATAGCTTTGTTATTTTTAAAATGTCCATAGTCGAATATTATTATAAAAAGGATAACTATAATGCATTGAGACTATCATGTATAATGACTGATGATTATGGATATATAATATCAAGTCAATACATGGATACATTGTTAGTGAATAAATGTACTAGATTAACCCATTGTGAGAATACTGCATGGATTGTTATGTGTCATTAGCTATTCTCATTAACCACAATGCATGTAGTCCTTTGACCTAAAGTTACTATGATTCCCTACATGAAAGGTCACACACTTTGATGCTGTCTTGTGTCACCTTTAATCGAGATAACGTGTAAGGTATTGGTTGAGTGTGTCACAAATCATGTAGAGGGATGTGAGTGATGTAGATGAAATTTTGTTACTCCTATATAAAGGAGAGATATCTTTGGGCCCCTTGATTGAGTAAGACTTAGAAATGTATGGCTATGCTCAATTGGATCAATATGTGATATTAATCATTTGTTTAAATTAGTTTATTTAGTATTTAAAAATATAAATTGGACATTGATAAAGATGACACACTTCATGCCTCTAGTTCAAGTTGGATACTATTACAAAAAGGACTGTGATATAAAGTGTTGATCATATATTAGATGGATATCAAATTATAAACATTCTTATTACTTGGATGGCAGTGATGTATTGTTAGATACCGCTCACTATCTATAGTCCAATGATAGGTCATTATTAATGTAGTAGGAACCTATAAGATTACACAAAATAAGTAAAAATGAGATAGTAATTAATTAATTTTTAATTAGATTAAAAATTTATTAATTGGACTTGTTATTTTTTGTATATATTATTCACATAATATATATTTTATATTATATTATATGATATTATCTAATATTAAAGTAATATCAAATAATTATATTATGAGATAATGTTATTATCTAATAATATTTAGTTATTAATATTAGATAACTAATGGATAAACCTTATTTCTCCTCACTTTCATCATGTTAAAAATAAGGTATTAGTGGTTGAGTAGAATTAAGATTAATTACGATTTTCCTAGTAGGACTAAAAAAGGTGCATGTCTTTAACTTTATAAAAGAGACATGAAGGGGTCATTATTTTGTGTATGAAAACAAGTAAATTTGTCACTAGAAAAACTATACAAAAATATCCTACAAAACTGCACTAAGCCCTTCTTCTTTGTATGAGAGAGGAATCCTAATAGATTCGTGAAGGTTGATAAGTCACCATTCATTCTGTACGGATATTGTAAAGGCACCATCACCTGATTGACTCATGATTCAGATCTACACTTTAAGATGTAATCTTTGATTATTGATTTATGTCCCTGCATATTAATCTGTGGAAAGGTTTCACATGACATAATTTTGAAATTATTTTTTCGCTGCACTATATAATGTATGTGAAACCTAACAAAATCTCTACCATTATGTGATAATCCATAATAGTGTTTTAAGATAATTATGATTGATTTTTTATGTGAGAAAAACTAATTTATGTATTCATTAACAATATTTATAAGGATACTTTGAAATAGATTTGGCTAGTTATATCAAAAACTTGTACCAAAGGTGTGAATATTTAATTAACTATTGAGCCAGAACTAATTCAATTCAATTTAAAACTAGTTGGTGAGACAAATGTTTTGAAATCCATAATACTAGAAATTTTAGAACTAAAAATGTATTAAACTATATACACGCTTTAGAAAAGTTTAATAACCTTAAATAGATAAAGGATATTAAAATATAAATCAAAATTGTATATAAATCAATTTTCAAATATATAAACTATTTCAAAGCCTCCCTATATATTGAAATAAAAATTATTGTAAGAAAGATAAAATTAATAAATGTGCGTTCCACTTATTTTCTCTCTTCACTAAAGGAAAATTCACTTTAAATTACTTTCTTTATAACCATTAGATAAAGTTGGAATCAATTGTGGAGATTCAATGTAAGTCTTTTAGATTTACACTAATATCAATTGATCCATATATATATATTCCCAACATGTGCCCCTTATACTTAATAAGTTAGTCTAACTTTTGCTATTTAAAAAAGTTAGTTTTTATTTTAATTTTTCATCAAAATTAAATGACTCCTAATATTTGAATGTAGGCCATCCTTGGGAGTGTTTAGTGAGTGTTGTCCACTAGCACAATAATAAATATAGTTAGCTTGTGGTTGAATCCAAAATGGACCAATAAGGTATCATTGTCACTCTTGTTTCATTTATTTTGTTTAATAATTCATCTGATTATAAAAATATTGATAATAAAATTTTTTAACTATATATTTTTTACTAATTAAGAAAAATGCATTTGATAAACTTTAACAAATAAAAAGTGGCATAAAAGTTATGGACACTATTCTATAAAAGTATAAATAAAATGCTAAAGTACCAAAATCAATGATAAAGCATAAATTGAGATATGAGCATTAATTTTTTTTATAGATTTTATCTCATTTTTAGGGGATCTATTAGCATGAGTAAAAACCATGCGTATACTTGCTATGTACCTCATTATGCAATAAATATGTTTTAATATTTAACTATTCATGTATATTAGTATCCAAAAAAAGAGGAAAGTTTCTAGTTTTGCATGAAATTCCTAAAAGTTTTATGTATCAAGTTGCAAGTTATTTAATTGTGTATTACTATTTTATTATATAATATATTTAGGAAAAACTTACTAGTTCATGTGCTGTTAATCTTATTATATTGAAATAGTTAATTTTGAATTATTAATGACTTTATTGTGATTCTTTTTTTTAATTAAATTTATTGATTGACATGGTAATCCTTACATTTATTTGTTTAGTAGTTTCATATCACATATTCAAGAAGTGATAATAAGCAAAGAAAAGAAAGAGCTAATGTTAGCCTTGATAACATCAAAATGAAGATCCTTTCCTTCTGGGGGAAAAATGATTTGGATATCTATCTAGAGTAGGAAAGAAAATGGAGTTGGTCTTTGATTGCCACAACCATTCAAAAGAGAAGAAGGTGAAACTTGCTATGATTGAATTCTCTGAATATGCTATTGCTTGGTAGGATTAACTTACGACAAATGTCTAAAAAAATCAAGAAAGGCCTATTAGAACTTAAGAAGATTTGAAGTTTGTGATGAGGAAGAAATTCATTCCTAGACACTATCATAAATACATGTGCTAAAAATTACAAAAGCTTACTCAAGGCTTCAAGAGTGTTGAATAATGCAATAAGGAAATAGAACTCACTATATTTAGAGCTAACGTGGAGGAAGCATCTAGATTTCTTTATGGATTAAATAAATACATTGTTAATGTGATGAAACTACAACATTATAAAAACATGGAAGAAATGGTTCATATGACTATGAAAGTAGTGAAATAACTTAAGAGAAATAGTTCTTCTAAGTATAATTTCCATTTATATCCTTCATTGAAGCCTTAAAAGAGAAAAAATGGAAGGAAGAACAATAAAGGGAGTAAGCGCAAAATGAAATCTTTTTCCAAGCAAAAAGATGAAAACCCTAAAGGTAAAAATAAAAGTTATTAAGCTTTAAAAACATTTAAAGATTAATTGTTTTAGATGTTTAGGTCATAGGCATATTGAGATATTGATTCTATAAGTGAAACCCAAAAAAAAAAAAAAAGAATCCATAACATTTTCAAAAAAGAAAAGTGAAGAAAGTGGAGATCCTTTTCATGAAGATGCCTTGATAATTAGAAAAGCATTGAATGTATAAGCCAAAGAAGAAAGTAAAGAGTAAAGGGAAAATATCTTAAACACTAGATACAATATCAAAGGAAAATTATGCAATGTCATCATTAATAGTAGAAGTTATTCTAATGTGGCTAGTACTATCTTTATGGAGAAATTAAATTTGCCTACTATGCAACACCTCACTTCATATAAATTGTAATGGTTGAATGATAATGGAAAAATGGAGATGACAAAGCAAGTGTTAGTGTCTTTCTTTCTTAAAAAGTACCAAGCTAAGATACTTTGTGATGTTATTCCTATGCATGCTTGCCATCTATTGCTTAGGAGGTCTTGATAATTTGATAGGAAGGTTATATACAATAATGTTGTTAACAAGTACTAATTTAAAAAGAATGGGAGTAAGGTCACTCTTAAACCTTTAACCCCACAATAAATCTATGAGGATTGAATAAGAATGCAAAAAAAAAATAAGAAAAAAGTGGAAATGACAAAATTTCTAGAACTCTGGATAAATTATTGATTTGGAAAATATTGGTTTTAAATTATTTTTTGAGATTAAAAAATTTTGGAATATTAAAATAATATAGATAACAATGTTTGAAATATAATTATTTTATGGCGATTATTGATCCAAGATTGGGTTAAAATAAATCTATGAGGCATTTCTCATGAGATGAGAAAGATTCTAATAATTATGGAATAATTTATTTGTATTTGATAAATTAATTTTAGAAGGTGTGAAAAATTTGCATATTTATTTAAGAATGTTCAAAATATATTTTTATATTAAAGGAAGGAAAAAATATAATATATTTATATGGAGATTTTAAATAAATAGTTCCATGGAAATGAATTTCTAATTAGATGATTGATTAATATTGAGGGTTGAGATTTTAGAGAAAAATTGAGTTTTTAGAATCAATGAGTGGTTAAGATTTTATGAAGTTATTTGGAAGGCTAAGATATGGTTATATCAGAGTTTAGGGTGCACTGTAAAACACCAAATGATACCCTTTAGGTCATTAGGCTTTTCATTTTTTGTATGTCAGCGCAGCATTTTTTTTTTTTTTTAATTTTCTTACTGGCAGTTCTCTTTCTCTACCCATATATTCGGCACTCTCTCTCTCTCCCATTGTTATTTTCTGCTGCTATCTTAGCAGGTACAGCACATCTGTTTCCCCTTTTTATATTTTTTAGCAGCTTCTTTTTTTCTCGGGCTCCCCTGTGTCATCGCCTTCTCTTCTCTCCTCTCTCATCGTGGGTATTCCTCTCACTCCCAAATTCTCTTTTCTCTTGATTTCTCCCCTTCTCTTCCGTGACGCTGCTTCTGCTTGAAAGTTATTGGATGTCGGGTCGACGTGGCCGCTTTCCGTTGCTAGCGTCGTTAAGCGGGCAGGAAGCCTCCGTTGTCTTATGGCAACTCCGTCGCGTATGAGAACGGCCAGTGAGCAGGAGGAGCTAACGAAATCGGAATCGGCTCTTTTTGGCCATTGCACGCTACGCGGAGATTCCTACAAGCCTCCCCCAGCTTCCTCCCACTTGTGACAAGTTAGGGAGCTCGTGAACAGTGACTGGGCAAGCAAGACTTGCGATTTTACTTCAACCGTCAGTGATCTGGCAAGCTTCTGCCGCTGGTGAAGCTCCGATGAAGACATCTCACATGGGTAAATTAATTTACAACATAAACTATCATTCTGAATGAATTGCATATGATCTATGAAAAAGGTTAATTGTGGGTGTTTTGAGCATATGATCTTACCTATGAAAATGTATCTGTGTATATATATTTTATGTTATAACAAGAGCAACATATATAATACTATTTTTAGTAATGGTCATGTATTTTAGAAAATCCCATTTTATGTATATTGGGAATATGATGGTGCTCTTGAAGATGGGAGTTTTATACCGTAAGCTAATTAAGTGATATAATAAAGTTTCTTATGCTATTAACATTAATATCCCTCAATGATTTAAAGTTGGATTAAAGGAAGTACATATTTATATGTATTATATGTACCGTAAGGAACTT
This sequence comes from Sindora glabra, assembly GCA_020226215.1. Classification (NCBI taxonomy): domain Eukaryota; kingdom Viridiplantae; phylum Streptophyta; class Magnoliopsida; order Fabales; family Fabaceae; genus Sindora; species Sindora glabra. The sequence goes on from CM035226.1 coordinate 77,968,570, forward strand.
GATAATGATTTGAGAATATAAAGACATTATGTTATAGAGTGTTAGAATAATATGTTTGACTTTAAAGCTAATAATTCAGATTGCTAGTATGTCATAATATGAGATTAGAGCTTGAAATAATTGAAAAGAAAATGAGAAATGGATATTTATTTATGAATTATTATTATTATAAATTGTAAATAGGAAGAAGAGAGCAAAATTGAACTTGGTTGCTTCATGATAAACGAAATAGGTGAATTCCATTAAGTGAGTATATATCTCACTACTATTTTTATTTTAAGAAAATAATTTAGATATTGTAAATTGCATTCTTCTTATTGATAGTATATATTTCATGCTAATATTCATATTTATATATTTATATATAAACTCAATTTCTTGGTATAAGAATAATTAGTTGTTAAGTGATTGATAATTGATTAGAGTGCACAGTAGAAGTATGATAATGTTATTAATTCTTATGGTTAAATTATTTGCCATTTATATGTTAGATTTTATAATTTGAAATGTGATTTGAGAGTTAGGCTCTCATGTAAATACTATTTGTGCATTTTATCATGGATGACATTGGAAATTATGAATCGTGTTAAAGTAGTGATATTGAGAACTATGAATTGTATTAGAATGATGCTTTAAAAGCTAGATGAAAAATTCCTAGTAAACATTTATGGAAGATATGAAATTAATTTGAGAGATGGATGATAAATTCTCTGTGAATAGTTGAGAAAGTATAGAAATGGTCTTGAAATGAGATAGCAGCTACATGTATGGCTATTGTAACTATTACGTGATGTTTTATGATATTGGAGTTTCTGCTTGTGTTTCAATATCATTGCTTGACATGATTGTAAAGACTTGATGTAATTGTGATAATTTGTGCGTATTTGAGTTTTAATAACTGTTTGTATATATAATGCCTATTCAGAGTGGGTAGTATATGATATTGAGATCAAACAGAAAGTTGAGGCTCTTATGATTGTGATATAGGAAATAAAGTTAAGTCTTGTATAGGTAAACTCTCATTTAAAAATATGGTTTCGTATATTTTGGAGGATTCAAGAAATGGGTTTACTAACATTTCTAATTTAGTATATAATTAATCTGCAATTGTTATATATAAAAGATTACCTGCAAGGTAGTATTAAATATATGCTCATTGAATTTTTATATCTCATTCTATTCTATCTTTAATGTTTTCAAGGTTGTGGGGAGCATATCTGAGCTTGTTAGATCCTTGGAGATCCAAACCCGCCTTGTTAAAGAAATTTGATAGTTGGGAATTATTTTGAATTAGGATTAGACATAAATTAATGGTTGTGATAACAATTTGGTTATGATATGTTGAGCAATTTATTTATATATATGTTCTGGTTGGGTGGTATCATATATGTATATGATTCTTGATAAATGCACAATTGCACTTAAATTCTATGAGTTTCATCACTTATTTACTTAGTATTTTGTGCAAATTGATTGAAAAAGATACTTAGATGTTCGATATTTTGTTTTCAGGCTTTGAAAGGACACATATGAGCATTAGAAAAGGATCCGGAGGAAAAATTATGCAAATTGTGGAGAATCGAAGTAAATTTGCTCACCTGGCAAAGAACACGGGGTATGGGAACCTCGTGTTGAAGGCCGTGTATCCTTCTGGAATGCTTTGAGGCTTCACTGAACTGCTCAGAAAAGAACACGAGGGTAAACATGGGCCGTGTCATACACCGTGTATCATACTGCCCTTCGCTTCTGAGGTAAACACGGGGGATGTCACAACCCGTGTACCCTGCTGACCAGCTTTCGCAGAAGAACACGGGGTACAACATGGGCCGTGTCATACCCCGTGTACAATATTGCTTGACACTTCGGAGAAGAACACGGGCCATGTTAGACCCCGTGTACATCACCAATATAAGTTTTGTGCGAAATTTTGAAAAGGAGAGGAGAAAAAATTGAGAATTAACAAGGAGAGCTGCTAGGAGAAACCCTAGGAGAGACCCAGACTCACCAAGGGCAACTTCTAATGTGGATTCAAACAAAGGATTGAAGATTCAAGCAAGGAATTTGTAGAATTTCATGAATTGTTTGAATTCCCTCTCTATTTTCTGATTTTCTTCTGATTTTGTAATGTTTTCACACTAAACCCTTGTGCTCAGCTTGGGTGAACTTGTTCATGGATTTATGGATTTAAATTTTATATAATCTAGCTTGATTTACTGTTGATTTATGATTTGATTATGTTGTTTATGCTGGATTTGTGTTATGGATTAATTAATTCTAGGTTGAAATAACCAATTAATTAATCGGACTTTGCATGATCATTGGGAATATCAATTAGACTTAAGAATTAAGCTAATTGGATTCTTTTGCACAGGATGAAATGTCTGAAAATGGATTCTAAAGCAAGTTAATGCAACCTAGATGAGTGATTACTAGAGTAATTCTGGGCATTTTATCTTTTGGTTAGTAGCTAGTAGCTTTACAATGAGGTATAGCTTAATTTAGGTAATCCAACAATCTAAATTAACAGTAAACCAAGTTAGAGGATTACATTCATTCCATAATGAAATGTACAAGGGAACCTTAAGCTAAGTACGCTTTCATTTCATTAAATTAAACCTTTTCTTGATAACTAAGCTCTGTTTTACATTTTATCCTTAATTCACACTATCAATTGATACGCCTAGATAATTTTACTTGAAATTCAATTAGTATTCAACGTGCAATCCCTGTGGAGACGATAATCTTTTATACTATAACTCGACTTAACCCGTGCACTTGCAGGATTGCGGTCAATTCTATCGTATCTGGTAATACTATTTTTGTATTTTAAAGCATGTGACCCTCATAAAGTATTTAAAAGTAGGGGGATTTTATTCGTTTATTTGCAAAAATTTTAAAATTAAATTTTTTAGTTCTCATAAAATTTGGAAATTTTTGTAGATAAAAAGAGCAAAATTTTGTTAAAACTTGTGGAAATCGATAATGAGATCTACATCGGTCACAATCAGGATGAGTCATGACATTGAGTACTAAATTGATTTCATTTTGGGAGCTTTAAATTTAAATCCTCTTGCTTATAGGATTAATTTAGAAAAAGTTAAGGAGAACCAAAGACAAGGAGAGGAGCTCATGTTAAAAGGCTACACTAAAGAAAGCATGGGCCTATATGTGGTGTTGATCTTATTAGAGCTAAAAAATGATGAGTCTTGGAGATTATATGTTGATTGTTGACTAATCAAGAAAATTATTATAAAGTATAGACATCATATTTTTAGATTTGATGATATGCTTGATGGGTTATATAGGCCTTGGTGTCATATCTAAAGTTATTTTGAAATAAGGTATTATCAAATTAGGATGAGAAAAGGTGATAAATGAAAAATAGCTTTTAAAACAAAATATAATTCATATGAGTGGCTTGTTATGCCTTTCACTTTGTCTAATGCATTGAGTACTTTTATGAATTGATGAACCATGTTTTGCACCACTTCATTGGAAAGTTTTTTACCGTTTATTTTAATGATATTCTTATCTATAGTAAAAATATTGATGAATATGTTGTGCATTAGCAGTATGTTTTATAAGTTTTGAAAGATGGAAAGTTAAGTGCTAATATGGAAAAAATGATCCTTTTGCTTGGATAAAATTATGTTTATGCAATATCTTTTAACTAGCAAATGAATTGAAATGGATAAAGAGAAAGTGAAAGCAATTAGGGGGTGAGCTACCTCTATGAGTGCTAGTGAAATAAAAAGTTTTCATTAGTTACTAGTTTTTATACAAGGTTTATGAAGGATGTTACTATTCTAGTTGCACTCTTGAATGAGTTAATAAAAAAGAATGGTGGATTTTATTGGAAATAAGAGCAAGAGAGAGCTTTTAACTTATTTTTGAAATAAAGTGTGATGCCTTGGGTGTAGTTATTAGAGCTATTTTAATGCAAGAAAAAAATACCAATTACACATTTTAGTAAAAAGCTAAATGGAGTGGCTTTTAATTAGCCTACCTATGATAAAAAGTTCTATGCTTTAGTTGAGCTTTCGAGACTTAGCAATATTATCTATGGCTAAAGGAGTTTGTTATTCACACAAACTATGAATTATTGAAACATTTAAAGAGTTAAGGAAAATTAAATAAAAGGCATGTAAGGTGGATAGGATTTTTTAAAACATTTCCATATATGATACAACACAAGTAAGGTAAAGGTAATGTAATTACCGATGCATTATTTAGAAGGTATTTCTCATCTCTTTACTTTGCAATCTAAATTGTTGGGGTTTAAGCATATCAAGGTTTTGTATAGGAGATATTATGATTTTTCCATTATTTATAAAGCTTGTGAAAAATATGGTCTTTGCAAAATTCTACAAGCATGATGACTTTATATTTAAACAAAATAACTTCTAAAAGTTCTCTTAGAGATTTGCTTGCAAAAAAAGCCTATAAAAGAGGTTTAATGGGGCATTTTGGCCTAGAGAAAACTCTAAACATTTTATATGAATGTTTCCTTTAGCTTAACATGAAGTATAATGTAAAAAAGTGTTATGGTAATTGTATTACTTGTAAAGAGGCTAAATGTAGAGTTTTACACATGGACTTTACACTCCATTTCCCATTCTTAGTGAAATTTAGATTGATATTTCTATAGATCTTATGTTAGGTTTACTAAGGACTAAGAATGGAAAGGATTCTATTTTTTTTTATTGTTAATGAGTTTTCAAAGATGGTTCATTTTATTCCATGTCATAAGATGGATAATGCAACAAACATAGCTAATCTTTTATTGAAAGAAGTTGTTAGATTGTGTGGAATGCCAAGGTGCATTGTGTTTGATAGAGGTACTAAGTTCTTAAGCCATTTTTGAAAGGTTTTATAGGCTAAGTTGGGGATTAAGTTATTATTTTCAAGAACTTTTCACCTTGAAAAGATATTCAAATTAAAGTAGTAAATAAAACTTTAAGTGCTTTATTAAACTCTTACTTCAAAAGAATTTGAAAAGTTAGGAAGAATACTTATCTTATGTTAAGTTTGCATACAATAAAAATATTCATTCCACGACTAAATTTTCTCCATTTGAAATTGCTTATGTTTTTAATCCTTTAACCCTTTTGGATTTATTACCATTGTCTATTAATGAACATTTAATTTTAAATGGAAAGGGGAGAGTGGATGTGATATAGAAATTGTATAAGCAAGTGAGGATGAATCTTAAGAAGAAGACTGAGCATTATATCAAGCATGCTAACAAAAGGGAGAAAGAAGGTTGTATTTGACCCATATGATTGGGTGTGGATTCTTATAAGGAAAGAAAGATTCTTGGCTAAGAGAAAGAACAAATTGCGTTTAACAAGAGATTGTCCTTTTCATGTGGTTAAGAAGATCAATGATAATGTTTATAGATTGGATTTGGTAGGTGAGTATAATGATAATGCTTATTTTAATATTGTTGATCTTTCTCCTTTTAATATAAGTTTTTAAAGATTTGAGGATAAATTTTTTTCAAAGAATAGTGGAGTGATGTGATTTCAAAGAGTGAAAAATTGTATCCACACATCGTAGAGGGTCTACTGACAATAGATAAAGTCAAAAAGATTAAAAAAAAAAAACTTCAAGGGTTGATGAAGATGGCTTAGTTGTATGAGGAAGCAAGATTACAAGAGCTAGGATGAGCTTAAGTCATATACATTTTGGTTTAGGCGAAAAGCATATAAGTACTTAAGTATAGTAATCGATTACTAAATTTAGAATTCAATTTTGCCTTCTACTATTCAAATATTGTAATTGAATATTAATAGTAAAGATGCATGCTTAATTAATTATTAATTTTTGTTTCTTACAATGTAAGTCATTTTTAGCTTTGTGTTTATTTTATGTATTTTAACCTATTACTTTACATCTTTATTTTGGAGAATATTAATTACTTAATTTGTTTATTAGTTTGGGCCTAATTACTACAACCCTAATTAAGTTATAGTTGACTTTTTAACTTTTTGAACTCATTTGAGAAAGGTTATTTCTCGTTATCATAACTTTTGGCATTTTGAAATAAAAAAACTTTGTGTGAGCTTTTTCTCTTATGATTCTAGCAAGAACTTTAGATTTATCAAAAGGAATTCAACTTTTGTGATATTAATTCTCACTTATCGAAGGATCAACACTCCTTGTGACATGATTTCTTCCCACTTCTCAACCCATACTATGCACCATACATCATGCAATACACAAAGATATGTAAACATCATAAGATATAATATTGATTATTTTAAATTTTAAAAATTTAAAATTATTAATATTTTGATTTTAAAATAGGTTTAGATTCTAGTTTTAAATTGTGGTCCACTAAGAGTTATTCTAAAATAGATTTTATATATCAAAAGCACACTAACTTTTGGTGTCCTACTACCAATCTTATTTCAAGAATTAAAACCCTATATATATTAATTATATTTGAAAACCATTATTATACAAATGTGAAAAGACGTGTTATAATGTTTAAATCTTTTCAACATGAAAGAGTCTTGTCATTCACTTTACATACATTATATATGCTTGTAAGGTGATTTCAAGTAAAACTATAACATAGGAACATAATTTCCTCTCTTAAAGTTTTCTAAAAAAAAAATCAATTAACTTGAAATTGATTCCACAAAAAAAATATATAGTTTTTAAAAATTCATGATTTCACATAAAATGAAAAATTGGAAAATGTGATTTCATGTAAGATGTGATTCTATTATTTTATTTTTTTTTCATTTCACAATGAAAAAAATGTTTCACTTGTATATCACATATACATCAAATCAAATAAAACATGTAATTTGGCTTCTAATTTTACAAGTAGCTTTAATACCACCATTAGGTTTTGAATCAAATAGCCAGTGAAAATTTTCAAATTTTTACATTGAAACTCACCAAGGATCCAAGTGAAATAGGTATAAACTAGTATTAATACTTATAGCTTAGTTTCATGAAAGAAACTTATTGTAGAAGAATCTACTTTTAATTCTTGATGAACAATTCGATCATTAGAGTTATCTAATCATAAACACATAAATGATTTTCTTTTAAACACTTAAACAATGTCCAGTTATGATCCGATCTCATGACAAGTGCACAAACTAGGATGTTGAATCACAAACATCATCCCTAAAAGCAATATCTGTGTATATCTACATAAGCAATTTAATACTTTGATCTAATCAAATGAGATTGCTCTCCCTTTCTCTTTTTCTCAGCGCAGTGCTAGCTATGAGACTTTTCTAGTTTTAGTTCACTTTAAGAATTATCTCACAACATTTTTTCTATCTCATAGATAATAACTATAGATTTTTCTTATCTTGACTAGATATTTGTCAAATCATGTGGTGAATATCTTGAATAGATAATTCCCTTTTAAAAATTAATGTCATAATTAGACATTTTCTTTTTTAAAAAAATTAATATTTTGGCCATATATTTCCATTTAAAAGATTTGACTAATACCTGGGCTTTGATTATTAGTTAGACAAAAATATGACTCTAGTTATTAACTAACCTAAATCTAGTGTCCTATAAATATAACCCAATTACTTGATGAAGCCCAATTGTATTGGTCTCATCCTAATTAAGAGTCATAATTTGACTAAGAGTTCCTAGTTAACAGTTAGGTTTTTTAGTAATCACTTTGTTCTTCTTCCTTTGATTTATAATTGTTGTATATATTTGCATTGATTTGTTGCAGCATTATCCAAAACCATGATACTCTATTTGCATAAAAGATTTATATGTTTAATTTTCATTATTTTGGATTTCATCTTTTTTTTTAATATACGTTTTATTTGAAGGTTGTTACAAAATAATAATAGAGGACCCCATGGTAATTTTTTAGGAAACATAAGAAAAAGAGTTTTGCCCTCAACGAATATATATATATATATATATATATATATATATATATATATATATATCATTTCCAAATATTTTTTAAATATTTCCAAGGTATTTTCTCAAGTATTATTTAGAAACTTTTAAATTTAAGTTGATTCCAATTTGTTTCCAAAAAAAGGAAACTGATTTCTAAACTTGATATTATCTCTAAAGTATTTTAAATAAAGTAAGACTTTTTGATTTTTTTTATGGGCTTTATAAACTTGATCCTATTATATTATATTGGCTTTATGGTTTGAACAATGGAAATAAAAACATTACTTAGTTTCCAAAAAGATTTCTTATAAAGTATCTTTCTACTTTCTCAAAGAATTTTCAAGAAATTAATATTTATACAAGTTTTATAAATCTAACATCAATCTATATTTCCAATAAATTATCTTTTTAAAAGTATTTATCTAGAAATTGTCTATTTAAAAATCTATTGGAAGTAATGATCTTCTAATAAATAAACATTTTTCCTAAAATCACCTTACTAAAAGTTTCTATTTTCTGAGATCATTATGTTTTAATGATTTCCAAATCAAAAAGGAAATTTATTTTTGTTTGACTCCCAAAAGATTTTGATATGTGTAATTTCTTAAAATGTATTTAAAAAATTCAACATCACCAATTGTAAAAAATTATCTTTTGATTTGGTACAAAAGAAAAAAAATTATTAGTGAATCTTGTATCTTTGTATCATGCATATTTTTGAGAAACAACAAATTTTTTATACATTAGTTAGTATAGAAATACTTGTAAAGTTATTCAGTTAATATCTTTTTGTCAGTCATGATAATCCAAAAATAAGGTTGCGACATAGGTGGTATTAAAGCATAGTCTGGTTTAAATTGTGGAACAGTTAGAACATGATTTAGGCAAATATTGGAACAATGGAATTTAGGGATAAAATAAGCAAAACATTAGTTGGAAATAGTCCGACTATGTACCATACCAAATTTTATAAGCAATCTTAATGGGTTTATTAAGAGTACTAGGTATCTTTTAACTCTAGCAAGTAATTATAAGTTATTTTATAAGTAATGGTTAGGACTAGGATAAATTTGAGAGAATCCAAAAACAAGGACTTTATGAACTCTTATAGTAGTGAAAATAGAGATGATCAAGAAGCACTAGCCTAAATAGCTCTGTTGCAACAAACTTTTGTACTTAATCAAGGGAATAACAATAGAATTAACCAAAACAATAGGCAACCTCCTTAATAAGAAAAATATTTATTATTTTATTTTTTCCTATTTTATGTCTCTTAGGTGTTATATTTGCTTAATTTCATTTATTATACCTTGTTTTATAATTTAGGATTGAAATTACAATATTGTGAATTTGTTCGGTAAATGCTAGATTTTGATACTGCTTCTATTTTTTAGCTATATCTTGGGTTTCGGATGGCAGATTGAGAGAAATTTTATATTGTTAGAAAGTTTAAAGAGATAACTATAATTTTTATGTTTTGATCCAAGCCTAGTTTAGGCATTTTGGAGATTATATACGGTTGAAAAGTAGAAGTTATGTCTCTGTCCTAACTGAGTCCGCCTCGATTTTTAAGCCATAACTAGAGCTACAAGTATCAAATTAACTTGAAACTTATGTCTAAATTCTAATAAGACATAGGCCTACAAATTTAATGTTTATGATTTATCCAAATTATATTGATTTCATGGTCTTATTCTCTTAGAAGTCAGGCTTGCGGAATTCACTAATTTATTTGTTAGATTTAATTGACTTGTAATAAATAGGTTTGGGCTTCTAAAAATTAGGAAGATCTTATTATTGTAATCCTAAGAGTCATACAATTATATTCTAATATGGTTTTAGCTTAATTAGATCAAATAAATAAGGGAGAGACTCATTAGACTTCAAACTTTACACACTATTGAGAATTCAGCAAACACTAGTTTTTTCTATTTTCTTATTTTCAACTCATGAAAGGCTAAATACTTTTGGTTGATTCAAGAATTGTGAAGCTTTTCTTTTCATAGATTATGATATCTTAATTAGTAATGTTAATTTCCTCCTATTGATTTTCCTCTTTCTCCAATTGTTTATGCTCAATTATTAAAATTGCTTATGTTAGGTGCTGAGTTGGTATAATTGGTATTCAATCTTGTGATTTCTATTCTTTAGCTATTTTAATGTGAAATTATGGTTAGTTAATCATGATTTTACATGTTGGGAGGGTTAGGGGATTGCTTCGGAGGTATCTAATTTAATTTTCTAAATTAATTGAATTATATCTTTATGTTAATTTCGATCTAGTTTAGGGGTTATAGCGTTGCGTAATTCATCTAATCTTAATTGGCTAAACTTTAGATGATAATTTAGCATAAAATTCATGGATTATTATAAAGGTTCTAAGTAATCCAAAGTTAAAAAATCAATTTGAACAATCAAATGTTTTGTGATTTAGGATTAATCCATATTAAGAGCTATCATATCATTGAATTAACTATTTTACTCCATTAGATTATCTTTTGTTTACTCTCTGCTTATTACCTTTGATTTTAGTTATTGACATTGCTTTACTTTCATATAAACCCCCCTAAATTCTACAATTTTTGTTTTGCATTTTGTTGTTGCATAATTATATACACAGCATACAACATATTGCATAGCGCATTCTATTTTTGTTACAAAATTCTATTTTATTGCCTTTGCATCCTGTTTACATTAGTATCTTTCATTCTTATTACATCAATAAGTTAACAATTGTATAGGTATTTTTAGGAATTCATTTAGAAAATATAATATCAAGGAATCATAAGAGGTATGACCTAGTTATGCCACTTTTTTACATTACTCCTTCAGCAGACCAGTTTTAACTAATTTTGGTGCATTGCAACATGCATATCACCCTTCCCTTAGTACCTTACCAAGATAGGTTGTAGTTAATTCATGAATTCCCAAGTTGAAACCTCTATGATGGTACCAATTTATCATCTAACCTTGATTAGTTTCTTGAATGAACAAAAAGAACTTTTGAAATGCTAGGGTGTAGTGAAATTATGATGGTAAAGACACGAGCTAGAGGATATGGCTTACTGGTGGTACAACTAAAGCATAGAATTAAGATTAGGTGGTGATAATTTGATCACTTAGTCACAATTTCAAGAAGATTTTACTAATCATTTCCAACCCCCAAGTCCCCAGGATACAAATGCAATAAAGTTTGAACAATTGATTCAAAGATTAATAATAATAGCCTAATATGACACTTGATTCATTAAACTCTCACATTATATTCGATATTTGGTGCCTATTGAAAAGGTAAAGGTAAATTAGTTTTTATATAGATTTCAAAATTATTATTATTATTAGATTAATGTTATAGAGGATGCAACTAATAAGCAAGTGTTAAATTTAACTCTCAAAATGGAGATAAATTCCAAAAAGAGGTGTGATAGGGAAGTGAGTTTTAGTAAGAAGAGGACAAGGTTTGAATGTAGGAGTAGTAGTAGTAAGAAGATAAGTATGAGTATGTAAAGTGAACTAGTGGGAAGATAATTTGTTAAGAAGAAGTTTCAAGGGTTGAAAAACTCACTAGAGTTCTAGTGTCATGACTAGATCAATAAAGTTATTGATGAGGACCTATTATGTGCCAAATTTGCCAAACGGACCATTTTTTCTACAATTAGTGCAATATAAACCATATTGGAACTTACTTCAAATATGGATAAATGAGACACATAGTATAAGATTGTATAATGGCTCCATTCAATAACAATGCCACCCTAAGTACTTAAAACACCTAGTTATCAACTTTTATGAGATCACTAACATTACTTAGAAAGGTGAGCAAGAAAAGGAAGGAGGAAGGAGACAATTGGGTCCCAAGCTAGGGTATTTTCCATGTGTAGGTAAGAAGCTTAAGGCTTATACATTATCATGGTAAGCACCTTACTAATTGAGATTTTTTATGCAAAAGTCTTGTTTAGTTTAGGAGTTATTGATTCTTTTTTGTCCCATAATTTAGCAAGAAGAATATTGAAACTTAAGGAGGAATTAAAAAATGTTATGGTAGTTATTACCCTAATAAGAAGGGATATAATAGTAATGCATAGTGTTAAAGAATGCATACTTAGCTTAGATAATTATTTGATGAAGGTAGACCTGATAGTGTTGGATATGGTGATTATGATATTGTTTAAGCACTATGTTTGTTTAGATTGCCACCATAAGATGATAACCTACTAACTAAAATGAGAGATAACATGAGTATATCAATGAGAGATGAAAGTGGAAATGCCTATCTTTGTTTCTTGTGCGAAGACTAAAAGGTTAGTTAAGAAGGGGTACGCAGTTTGGAATTTTTAATTAAAGACCTTAGGATGATATGACTTAACTTTGGGACATAGAGCAATTTTTAATTAACATAGAATTTATTAGCAATTAAAGAATTAATGAAGGATTAATAGTAGTACTTGGGGCATAAAGAAAGAATATGAAATATTCTTGGATGATGCGAGCCTTAGGCAAGCAAGATGATGTCATTTTAATGATACAAGTATGACATCATTACTTGGTAACTACTCATATTTTTTCTTATAAATATGCTAGCAAATTCAATTTTTCCTAACTAAAGAAGATATGCACAACTAGAGAGAAAATGAAGAGAAAAGTTAAGTTTTTAAGAGTTCTAGTTATTTTCTAGAGAGATTCTACTAATTTCTTGAGTATTCTTGATAGTTGGTTAGTAATAAAGGCTCCTTGATCTCTTAGTAAAGGTAGAAATCTATAAACCTCCATAAATTCATCTTCTTTTCATAGTTCTTTTTTTAAAATTTTCACTAGCTTCATGTTATCTCAGATGCTACATTTTAGATTCTAGACGAAAGGAAAAAGTTCTACAAACATAATTGAATGAGTAGAGATCCACTCATTTTTTTCTTAGTTTTCTTTCTTGATGTTGTCTATATATAAGATGTATATATGTTTTTATAATGATTCTCATCCACTATGTTGAAGCCATGCTTATTCATGATCAATTGTCTACTATTCTTGCTCTACGATTAATGATGTGTTGAAGCCATGATTATTATGGTGGATTAGTTTGAAAAGTTTTATGTTGAAAACATGAAAGTGTTGATTTTGAATATGATTTCTTTAAAATAGTGATCTTTGGGAAACATGATTTTACATGAAATTGAAAGAAAAATCTCGAAGAGAAAGTAAGATGAAACTCTCAATTTTCAATAATGAAAAGGGAAAATTATGTTTTTATTACTTAAAAGATGTTACACTATTCTCTACCTTGAATTAAAAATGATAGAATGCATGAAAATCAAGTTTTGAATTTGATGTGAAATTGGAAGTTTTGATATCATATGATGTGAAATTGGGAGCATTGATACCAAGTGATGTGAATTCATGATGCATCATCCTATAAATTTAGCAAATTTGAAAATAAAAAATGAAAGATAGTCACACCATGCTCCAGAAAAGGAAGAATAAGAGCACTAAGTGATTATGAACATCCCACAAAGGATGAAAATCCTTTAATTAGTGAAGAAGAATCATGCTAGAAGGATGAATTATTGATAAGTGAAAATCAATGCCACAAAGGATGAATCCTTTTGACATGTCACAATTTTATTCAAGTACTCAAGAGTGAACACATTCTCACCAAGAAAGGCACTCAAGTAATTCTATTTCTTAATTCTTTAAATCTTCAAAAAGCTCTAAAAGCTAAATTGTTTATAAAAAAACAAGTCTCATTATATAACTCTTTAAGACTTTAACTAAAAATGGGCTTAAATGACACTAAATAAGCTTAAAAATAACATATTAGCCTAAATTTAATAAAAAAAGCCTCTAAATGACTCTAAGTAATATGGTAAATGATTTAAGGTAAAATAATAAATATTTTAAAGAAAATTGGGCCTAAACATATTCATCATAAACTAAAGCCCAAAATACTCTAAAATAACCCATACAAATTAGAGTCTAAAATAGCCAAATAAGCCTAAAGTAGCATCCATAAACTCTAACTTGGCTCTTTAAAATACAATCTTGATTTTCTTAGTTTCGCTCTTTAAGATTGTCTTTTTAGGATCACATCATTCCCTCTTTCTTCAAAAAGATTTAACCTTGAATCTTTGAACCTATATCAAAAAGAGTAAAATTAGAAACATTAAAAGAAGTATTCACATCAAACTCACTAAGAAAAATTAAATTGGAAGTATAGTCATTATCTCTTTGAGAGCTTGGAATGAACCCTTTTCGTTTGGATGGAACTTGGTTTCCTTTGATTCAGGTATATTCTTTTCCACTTCCACCAATAACGAATAACCACTCGGATCAAATACAAAATTACCAAAATTAGGCAAAATAATTAAAAATAATGGCTTGGCCAAAATAAAATAATCATTCATAAACATCCTATAATAACTAGCCAAATTATATGCAATACCTTGGTTAATAAATAAAGTTTTCTAAATTTCAATGCTTGTGAATATTTAATTTATTTATTTGGTTAATATTTGATTTTAAATTCCTTTTTCCCTCTTAAAAGTTCTTGAACATTAAAATGAAATCTATAATATTGTTCTAACTATATTTATTTTCATATATGGCCATTATTGATTTGAGAGTTATTTAAATAATTATGATTGAAAAGATTTATGAAATCAAACACTTAAATGAGTAAATTATTTCTAAAAAAATTATGAAAGGTTGAGAAATTTATTATCAAGCTAGTACAAATATATATATATATATATATATATATATATACATTAGTGGAAGATTGAAAATAATTAAGTTGAAATTGCAAAGAAAAATAGTTTTATAAAAATGAGTTGCTAATATAAATTAATAGCTAAGATACACTGAAGTTTAAAATGAAGAGTATAAATTATATGGTAGAGATAAGCTTTAATAGTGTGAGGAGCGTGGAATCATTTCTTATGGCTCCTTTTAAATTTCTCTTTCTCTCCCCCTATTTTTATATTTTCAGCTGCTTCTCTCTTAACACATTTTCCCCTCCTTTTTATTGACTTTCCTTTCTCTTTTCTCTCCCTACTCAGTGCTTTCTCTCTGTCTCTCTTCTATCTTTTCTTCCATTTCCTCCCCCTTCTCCTATAATAGTTTCTCTATCCATGGCCTCTTTCTCTAGTTGTTGCATGCTACATCTTGACTTGCTCTCTATCTGATCACCTTCTTTTTTTTATCTTTCTTGTTATTTCTATCCTGAGCGAAGTTGCTGTCATTATGAAGAGCCACCATTGTCATGCATTACTATGCTCTTATCGTTCTCAATCAACTAACACCATTGGTGGTAAAAAAAAGCCACACAATATGATGTTAGAACAATAGCAAGGAGTTATGTCTCTCCTTCGGCTCCACTAATGTCCAACACATTTTACCACCAACGAGCTTTAGCGAGTCATTTTAGAGAGTGGTGAACATATATATATATATATATATATATATATATATATATATATATATATATATATATATATATATATATATATATATATATATATATATATATATATATATATATATATATATATATGTTATAAGATTTTAATATTTAAGATGATTTGATGCTTAATCCAAGAAATTCACTTTTATACATATCTGAGATATATGATGAAGAAAGATAAAAATATAATTTTTATATTATAAAATGCTGAAATAGAATAATTAAAATATAAATAGAATATTTTGTTCCACTATTATAGCAGATTCATGCAAGAATTAAAGAAACCCATTTTGTGAATATTTGAGATATATGATGATAACTTAGAAAAATATGATTTATATGCAGTAAATGTTTAAATAACATGGGTAACATCATTTTAGAATATAACATAATGATATGTTTTGTGGCTGTTGTATACTCTAGAAAAACTCATTTATGTGTTTTTGTCATATATAGAGACATATGTAAAAATATGATTCATACGTCGTAAAATGCTAAAATAAGATGATTAGAATATATAAAAAGCATTACTATTTTAGAGAATCTATACATGATCCAATAAATCCCATTTTATCTTCTTACTTGGGTGGTTAACATAACATTGATAAAAAATAATAATTTAAAGCTCTAGAATAATAAATTACATCCATGCCATAAAGATATAATATTTTTAGTGTTCATAGTTAATTTAAAGTAAAATGTCGAGATATGATAATTTCTCATAAGTTCACATTACAAAATATAAGAAATTAATGATTTAGATTATTAGTATATCATAATATAAAGTTGAAACTAACATAGTTAGGAAGGAATTAAGGACTACTTATATATTTATAAATTTAACATTTTAAATTGCGAAGTAGGAAGAAGAATAATATGAAAACGAAATAATTGGGCATCCTCGAGGTGAAAAGGTGTTCCTAGGTGAGTATATATCCCACCTTATAATCTTTTTTAAGCAATACAAATCATATGTTGATTTGCATGTAAAATTTTAGCAATATATTTGCAAATGATAATATGCTATGTAATCGATTTGGTAGCTATGTATAAATAATTAAAAAATAGTACTTGTGATGGATTAGTAATTGTCCAATTAAAAGAATATTGTTTGAATAAGCTTATGAGGTAGGGGATGAAACTACCAACTGTTGGTTGAATTGCGATTGAAGTGCAATGATAAATGATATTTATATTAAGTTTGGAATTATATTACTACTTTTATGCTGCATACTTAAGTGTGATTTATATTGGAATGTAAATGAGTATTGTGACCATGTAAGAGGACATGGTAATGTTGTCATATATATTATGTCATGGGCAATGATTTACCCTGTGATGATAAATAGCTACTTGTGTTGAAATAGTGACTAGTAGAGCTAAGCTTCAGTGAATTTATAACATCGTGAATTATGCTAGGAGTGGCATTTGAAATGAGAAATGTGACAATGTAGAAGTTGGATAGAAAATTCCTAATAGACAATCTAAGAAGGATATAAGATTGACTCAAAAGTGAAATAGTGAATGTGATGAGATGTGATATTTAAACTATGTGATTGGATATTATTGTTTAATTTGAATGTGATGATTTATTTGTGTTTAAGCCTTAATGGCTATTTATGATTGTAATGTCTATCTGGAATAGGTAATGTATGATATAATAGCAATGTGGTGTGTTATCAGATAGTAGAGATTATTATGATTTATGATGTGAAATATAGAATTTAAGTTGTATGGAGGTGAACACTTAATTCGAGGCTTGGTTTGACAAATTCCAGAGACCCAAGGAGTCTAGATTGCATTTATTTCTCTAATTAAACACTTAACTAGCATATGACCATTTAATAAAATTAAATCGAGGTTAGTAATAATAGATATATGCTCACTGAGTTCTTGTAACTTACTCCACCTTATTTCCAATATTTTTAGGTTAAGATGAGTACATTTGAGCTTTATTGCATTTGTGGAGAATCAAGACTATCTCATTAAAGGATTTGACATTGGGATTAGAGTTAGCATTAAAGATAGAGATTTGTTGATTCACAAGATGTGTTGAATTATTTGTATGTGTATATCTATTTTGAGATCGTAAAGTACTATATGTATATTTGATATTGTCATATATGGGAAAAATTCACAATTTCTATGGTTTCGGGTGTGTGATTCTTAGGAAGTATCCAAAAATAGGGGAGACTCAATTTGTTTTTTCATAAAATTCAAAGCAAATTTTGAGTCCCCCTAAAAATATAGAGATTTTTATAGAATAAATTAGAGTGAATAATGTTAAAGTTTATGGAAACTAGGTATTAGGATTCACATGATTCATGATTAGGATTAGGTTGTAATATTATAAAAACGCCAATCTCACAAACAAATTTATTTTTGAAAACACATAAAACATGATTCATTAAACTACTTAGACAAACCAAGTAGCAAAGACAACTATACATACAAACTATTTTTTGCTTTGAAACTATATTTTTTTTCAACATCTTTTTTTAAGCATATTTAATGATTTTCATTTTTCACACTAATCTTGGAAGACATATAACATAATGTCAAGAGTTTTCTTAATCCCAAAATATTTTATCAAACTATATTCATGGGCTTTTCCATAAGTAAATCACTTAAGGAACTTTTAGACACAAATAATTCATTTATTCTACAAAAAAATCTATCATGGCTAAAAATGTCTCCAAAGACTATTTCCTCACAAGCATCAACACTTGAAATGCAATCAACAAGCAGAGGAGTAGTAAAATGAAATGAAAGAGTAGTAAAACCATAATTATTCACATACAATTTTTTAAAGTTTTCATTACCAAGCACACTTGTATTCAAGATTCAATAATTTATCATGCAAAGTAGAGATCAAAGTGTACCTTTGAAGCAAAGCATCATCCACCATATTACCTTTATCTTATTTACATTGGATGCCACATGAATAAGTTTCAAGAAATTCCATTAACTTAGAATGTTTCTTATTCAACTTTCCTTGATTCTTCATTTGCTTCAAAGATTTAAGAATACTTAGCAAAACAAATTTAAAGTTGTTAGTATTTTCATAAGTTTTCTTATTGAAGACAATTAGCCTAGAAATATTGAAAACAAATTTTATCCCACTTGTTTTTCTAATCACTTTTAAATTTTCTTTTCTCTCTTCTCTTACACGCTCACTTTCTTTTCTTCTCACTCTTTCACATTCACTTTTTTCCTTTTCATCATTTTCACACTTATCCACTCTTTTCTTTTCTCTATCTTTCTATTCCTCTCTTTTTTTTTTGCATTCTCACTTGATCCTCGTACACCTATTTTGAAGTTAAAGGTTTGAGTTTTATTTTCCATCCATTCAGTTTAAAGTTATAAGTGTTAAGGACTCCATCATGAATTACTTTTCCATCAAATTGCTATGCTTTTCCAAGTAATAAACAACAAGCATTCATAGGAGTAACATCACATAGCATCTCATCTTAGTATTTACCAAATGTAAAGGAAACTAACACTTGCTTTGTTACCTCTACTTCACTACTATCAGTCAACCATTGCAACTTCTATGGAGTAGGATGTGACAAAGTAAGCAAGTTCAATTTCTTTACCATATAGGTACTTGCAACATAGCACAACTTCCGCAATCAATAATTATATTGCATGTCTTATCCTTAATGTTGAATTTAGTGTGAAAGATGTTCACTTTTTACTCTTTACTTTCTCCTTTAGCTTATTCTCTTACGGCTTTTTGAACCTTTAAGGTTCTTTTCAGTGGTCAATTAATGGCATGATGACCGTGCTCCAAACATTTAAAGATTTATCCTTGGAATGCTTTTGATGCTTTTCAACTTTGTCTTTTTTTTTTAGCAATTCACTTTTAGGTTTTGACAAAAATTTCCCTTTATGCTTGACAATGCCTTTATATTCCTTTCTTGAATTTGAATGAGGAATGGGTCTTATAATTCTCATATCCCTTGTCTTCCTTTTTTTTTTCAAAATTCTTTTCTTCTTCACATAGAGGAGTCTTCTTTCTAATGTTGTTAAGACTATAATAATCCTCATCTCCTCTTTGTCTATCATCTTCTTTTCTTTCATTTCTCTTTCTATCTCTCTTTTTTCATTCTTATTTTCAACTCCTTCTTATTCAATATATTTTTCATTTTATCTTCTATCTCCTATTTCTCTTCTATCTCTCTCACTAAGTTAGTTCTTTTAAGATTATCAACCTTTAAGCATTCTAAGTATTTCATTAAATTTTTTATTGCTTGTAACAAATCCTCGCATATGACCTTATCATTATTTGTTGCACTACATCCTAATATCCTTAAATGATAAACCTTTAAGAAAAGGTTAGATAAAAGAAATGACCTTACAAAAGCACAATACTCACTTAAGTTAGAAGCACTTACACTCATGTTTGCACTCTAATCCAGACTTTTACTCTCAAATAAGCTCACAAACTTTTGCATTTTCCCACTTTTTACTCTTCCTTTTGTGATTCTTTGAGAACTAAGGATATAAAACCAAATAAGATTTAACAAATGTAGCAATTAATTTCACCAATCAAGGATCACACAATTTGAAAAATCAAATAAGACAATTAGAGAAATAAGAAATGAAATTTAGAAAAAGGAGCTAATTAAGACCTAATGATTTAAGAGAAAAAAAATTAAAGAAAGGGAGATAACAACATTCTAAAAAAAGGATTCAAGACTTAAGGATTTTTGTAACCAAAATGGACTCAAGGATTTAAGACTAAATTGATAGGAAAGGACACTAACATAAGACTCAAAATTATGACAACCTAATGACACAAGATTTAAGGTAAAAAGACTTAAGGATTAAGAAAATGAACAAATTAGCTTAAAAATAAGAAGTTCAATGATAGAACAAAGTATTCAATGGGCAATATCAACTTTTTTTTCCACATTTCATTCAACTTTTTGTTTTAATTTTGATTGTATAACTTCTTTGGATTTTCCAATCAAATACTTTTTTTCTAACAATACTTTTGTTTTTTCTTTTCTTTCTTTCTTTTGATTCATCTTTGAATCTTTGTTTTTCCTAAATTCCAACCAGCACTTCTTTTTACTTTTCAATATAATATCCAACTCTTTTTGTTCTTTTTTTGTATTCGCCTTTTAAATTTACATTTTTTTTATTTTTAACTTATAACATTTCTATTGTCATGCCCTAATCTCAATCATGATCGGCATAGATCCCGATACCTAATTGCCACAGGCTTTAATACTATTTACTCTAAATCTATCCTATGGACATCTCCTTATTGCTGTAACGGCTCAAAATTCATCTTAATTTTTATGAAAAAATGGACAAAGTCTTCCCTACTTTTAGATACTTTTCGAGGGCTACACACCTTAAAATACAAAATCTCATATACAACAGATATAATAGTATCCTATACATACATAATACTATACAATTATAACATATATATAGATAAACAATTCGACACATCAAATGCCAAATCATCATAATCTTTAACTCATTTTTTATCCTACTCTAACTGTTAAAATCCTTTAATAAGGCAGTCTTATTTCTCTATAGATGCAACAAGCTCAAATACGCTTATTCTAACCTAAAAATATTTAAAATAAAATAGAGTGAGTTACGAAAAATCAATGAGCATATATCTACCTTTATCTTGTAAAAGATTAGTTATATATGTACATAATAGTCACTAGCTAATCATGTATTAAATTAGAAAATAATAGCAAACCCATTTCTTGGATTTCTAAGTTATATGAAACCAAATCTCAGATTAAATATTCACCTACATGCAACTTGGATTTCATACTTCATGACACAAATCATGATAATCTCAATTATTCATTAGTACATGATGTCATCACCATATCATACATAACCCATTTTATCATGACCTAACTTCTGGCATTATAACCATCATAAATACTGCCAGCTAGTATGATCTTACAAGCAAAAATATTTTTACAAGTCTTAAAGATACATCTAACTCTTATTGCTTAACTTTACTATTGATAATAATAAACATTTATGGAAAATAAAATTTATTGCATGTGCATTTTGAAAATCAAAATATAATTTACATATGCAAAAGGAGTTATACTAGAGTTTTGAAATTTTGCAAAGATACAAAGTTAATATATGGACACTAAAGTAAAACAGTCAGACTCTTAATTTGATCCATCTTGTTGCTAGACTCTATAAATGAGAAATATGAAAATGTTCTAATGCAAATATCAATTGTGTTATGGTAGACCATCATCAAAATCTATAAATAAAAGATTAACAATAGAGTGTGTGAGTATTAATATACTCAGTGAGTGACTATACCTTTCCTTTTCTAAAAAGTTCTCATCTTAATAAATCAAAACATAATAACAAGTAGTGTAAAATGTAAATGTGAAATAAGTATTAATTTAATTTAATTCTACCATATTTAATATAATCTTTCTATATAATAGTTACAAAGATATTTTTAACAAATGACAATAATTGATATATATGTTTCTCATTATATCTTCAATCCAACCTTATCCGTTACCACTTTAGGCATTAAGCCTCCAACCTTATCCTTCCAACCCTTACCACTCTTCTCCTTCTTTGAAAAGAATGTAACTCTTCCCCTTTCACATTTCATGTATAAAGTGAGTGATAATAAGGTGCTAGCTGTAGCATCAATTAGTCATTGCAATTTTATTGGTTATTGTCAAAATATAAACTTTACCATAAATCCTTACTACTTCAATGCACTTATTTTTTTGCTATCCTTTTGTAATATGTTCAAGGATAATACATAACTTTTCTATAGAAGACATGTTCAACCTTCCAATAAAATTTGCATTTCTCATGTATTCAATTTCTTCAACTATATATCATGGTATTCAAAGTTGATATATATATATAACTTCTTAATTCATATTAATAACATTACATAACTCATTTGCATGGATATAACATGTTTCTCATATCATCATATATTCTACTCATTTAAGCTTTTTCCAACATTTCTTAAAAGAGAAATGTTAAACACTTACAACGTCATTAACATTACATATCACATGCAAATCTTCCAAAATAATAGCATGAAATATTCCATATATGTTTTAATCATCCTATTTTAACATTTTACAATATAAAGAGATTATATTTTCCTTATGAGTCAACTTACATATATCACATACACACACAAAGAGGTTTTTTTAAGTTAACCTCAAACACCTAATATCAGTAAAATTGATGGTATAAACAAATCCCAATCATGCTATTTTAACACTCTTTAACATAAAAATCTCATTTTGTAGAGACATCACCATTTTTCTTAAAATATAAAAAAGGGTTCTTTCTTCAATTAAGCTTCAAATCAGCATAAATATTGAAATTTTATGATATAGACAAGCTTACCCATACCAAAAGTACTTGGCTAGAGCTCGCTAATAGTGAAATGACAATAGGTGCTAGTAAAATAAGGAAAGATAGTGGCTCTAGCCATTGGATCAATATTACTTTGCCCATCTCCCATCATGTTTGCTAGTGGTTGGCAAAGTTGAAGGAGGACGATGCTAGCTAGAACTACATATGGTGGTAGGAGGAAGATAGCTAACGGAGTTGCTCTAATCTACTATCTAATTGCTATTCATAGCTACTACTCCTTCGTGTCTAAGGACTAATACTTAACAGAGGTGGCTCACAACAATAGCAATAATGTAGGATAACCTTCATTGCATGATGATAATGACATAAGGCTAGGAATGCTGAAAGGAGAGCTAGTCACGGGAAGATAGTAGTAGCAAAGAGAGAGGCATTACCACAAGTAAAAAAAGAAGAACAAGGGAAAAAAGAGAGAAAATACACTAAAAAAGAGGGACAAAAAATTTGAAATGCTATTTTTACAGAGAAATGACTAAAAAAATAAAAAAGGAAAGCCATGGGTTTTACTCCCATAGTTCTTGCACATGTGAGCTGAATTCTTGTCATGCAATCTTAACCCTCCAATTTAACCCATAATCAATCTCAACCTTTCATTCATTAAAAAACTTAATTTTTTTATAAAACTTATTTTATTTAAAATTTAATCTCATGAATTTTCAATCCTCTCCTTATACATACCTATTAATATATATTTGTAATAGCTTGATAAATTTAAAAAGTTCTAAAATAATTATTTCAAATTTTTACAACTCCCAAAAATAATTTATCAAATATAAACACATAATTTCATAAATGCTTGCACGTATGATCATAAAAATTATTTTCAACATGTGGGAAATTCCTTGGAAAAATGACTATATAAAAATAAACGTATTTTGAATATTATTATTGGTATCATTTTAATATTCCATAATTTTTAAAAAAGGAAAGTAATTTAAAATAAGATATTAACTAAATAAATAAATTTATCTTCTTCATTTAAAATAAATATTTCAAAATTTTGAATTTATAGAAAAAATTCAAATACTGCCTTAAGGTATTACATTTGCCTAACTCTTCCTTTTGTTTTTGCTCTTTTTCACTTTAAACGCTACTTTTTTCACATAATTCAACAATAAATCATACTCAAACCAACATTTGCATAATTATTAACACAATGCACTGCAAAATAATATGTAATTTGAAATGAATTACCATAATAAAAACTAGATAGAATAATACATGATAATTATGAATGCCTAATAGTTAAATTGAAGAACAAATGATGCCAAAAGCAAAAAAGAAAAATTTAGAATAGACTTGAATTTAAAATGAGACAAAATAGTAATATAAGTAGTGGATAGCAAACTAAATAATTTGGATATAAAAAAACATAATTTCAAACATTGAATAGTTGCAAATTTTAACTTAGACACCAAGCATTAAGATAAATATGACCAAACTCAGAAAAACATAAATTAGATGACGTACTATTAGCAATAAATGACTTGCATAATAAAGTGACATAAAACAAACCCTTGAAGACATGAGATGATTCTTAAAATAACTTAAGAGTCAAGTTTTACTCTGAATGGCTTAATAAAAAGGCCTCTAAGTGAAATGAAATGAAGACCAGCAAAAGGGTCTCTAAATGACTGTAAATTACAAGGTAAATGACTTAAGGTAAAATATTAAATGTTTTAAAGAAAAATGAACCTAAATACATTCATCCTAAACTGAAGCCCAAAATACTTTAAAATGACTTAATATACAAATTAGAGTTTAAAATAGCTAAATAGACAAATAAGCCTAAAGTAGCATCCGTGAACTCTAAAGTAGAATTTGTGAACTCCAAAGTAGCATTTATAAACTCCAAGTTAGCTCTTTAAAGTATTTTCTTAATCTTTTTAGTTTTACTATTTAAGATTGCCCTCTTAGGATCAAATCAAAATTGAAAATGGATTTAGTTTTACATAAACTCTTAGGTTCTTTATGTTTAAAGAGGGAAAATTCTATTTTCATGGTAAAAATTTAGTAAACACTAAAATACACTCTAAAGAAAGGTTTTAGAATGATTACATCAAAGGTTTTCAAGTAAAAATCATATGAGTCAAGTTTTACAAGCTTTTGGGATCCTTACTTTTTTTTAGAAAAATTATATTTTTATCAAAAAACTTGCTATATTACATTTTAAACTATTTAATTAATATCATTAAGTACTTAAACTAAGAGTTTGTAGTAAAAATATGTGTGAAAACATGATTGAAAGCTTATAGAATAGTCCCAAAAATTTATTTTAAAAATTATGTTTTCAAGTAATAAAGTTCTTCTACAAAGTATTTTGAATAGTAATTATTTTAGATGAACTTTGCAACTTGTTTTAAGATGAAAATGATTGAAAATTTTTATTTTATGTTTAATTATTAATTATAAAAAAATTTACAAAATTTTATTAAAGTTTGATTTTTTTAAAGGAATTTCAAAGTTGAGGGTATCAATTTTGAGAAATTTTGATAATCACCTAAAGTAGTAAGTAATGTAATATGTTTTAAGCTTGAAAAGGTTGAAATATGAGATTTAAAACCTTTGTTTTAATTTTGGAAATTTTGGAAAATTTTATTTGAGGTTTGCTATTTTAAATGGAATTTTTAAATAGAAGGATGGTTGTTAAAACCTAGTATAGTTTCATGTTTGTTTTCTTCACTTTCGGATGTTAATCTATAGTGATATTGTGCAGTTTTGTCACTATCAGTTAAGCTATTTAACTACTTGATTAAGTAAGGAAAATTTTTTTACTTATTAGAATGATACATCTTGGAGGATCAAATCTACTTAGAAACAAAAGTTGTAAAACTTAAAAAAAAATCCAAGTTAAGAACTCTATAGTTTTATTGAAGAAACCATAAGTTCAGTGATTATATTAGAATACTATTATGCTTGTTTAATAGCATACTAATGTGCTAAGTGTATGCAAGATTGACGATATCAATTCTATGAAAAAAATGGACATTACTTAATAAGGTTTCATAGTAAAACCACAAACCTATTATGTAATTAGTGCATGAATCATGACATGAATTTCATGAATTAACAAATGACTTGTATATTCACTAATATGATTATATGTTAAAATAACCATATTAATAAGCTATTAAAAGTGAAATAGTAACACTGAAATGTAAGCATTAATGCTTGTGGTTTTTAAAAAAAGTGACAATGTAAATTTATGAATTTCTCCTGATAGATTATTTTCATATTCTTGTTATGGCTATCACTAACATATTGACCTCACCCTATTTATGTGAAATGGACTAGTGAGAGCTTAATATGAAAATGGCTTTATGTAGTATATGAAATTATGACTATATGCCGAATATAGGCATTTATATTGTATCTGATATTTTTGGCTTGATGCCATATGTGATGTGTGACATATTTATATGATATGAGACTTTATGGTAAGTTTCAGGGTTTAGCCTAGCACCTTGACTTTTGAGTAGGATAACGTTGATCTTGGAGGGACATAATTATGATATGCATGGGATAAGATTAGCTTGTTGTAACATAAAGGAACATTTTATGCCTCTATGCTATTTAATAGCTATTCAAATGTTTGTATTATGCTCATAACTAAATTAAATTCTATCTATAATGTAGTATACAAATAGTTTAACGAGAATTATTCTTTAAAAAGAAAAATAATATTTTAATATATATATCTTGCATATAAATGTTATTGTTATAAAATTGACTAGAAATTCTATGTGCTAGCTATCTCTCTGACTAATTTTATCACTTATTCTACTTGTGAATATATCTTTGCAAATATAGTGCTTGATGCTACTCACTGAGCTTATAGACATTTGGTGGAGCGTGCATATGTTATAGTACATATAGGCAAAAGTTCAATTTACCCCCACTAAGAACCATAAGATAGACATAAGTCTTTATTTTTTATGCATCAATGAATAGTTAGGTTGTTAGTTGTCACTTTGTTTTCTTTTCTTTTGATTTTCTCTTGTTGTATTTTTTGCAAACTTACGTAGCATTATCATAACTATTTTGATAAAAAGGGTATAGTAAAACCCTAATACTTTGTTTGCATAAAAGATGCATATGTTTAATTATGTTGATGTTTAATTTATATTACTATATATATTTCATATGTTTCTTTTCATACATGTTTTATTTAAAGGTTGTTACAAAATAGAACAAGGGACCCTATGATAATTTTCAATGACACATAAGAAAAAGGGTTCTCCCTTAAAGGTATATGTATATATCATTTCTAAATATTTTTCTAAACATTTCTAAGGTATTTTCTTAAGGATTATTCATAAAGTTTTATATTTAAGCTAATTCTGATATATTTCCAAAGAAAAGAAACTAATTTCTAAACTTAATATTATCTTTAAAGTATTTTAAATAAAGTAGGATCTTTTGATTCTTTTGAGTTCTATAAATATGATCTGATTCTATTATGTTAGTTTTATGGTTTGAATGATTGGAAATAAAAACATTAATTGGTTTTTAGAAAGTTTTCTTATAAAATATCACTTTGGTTTCTTGATGAATTTTCAAGAAATTAATACTCAAATAAGTTTTATAAATTTAATAGTGGTTTGTATTTTTTATAAATTATTTTTTTTGAAATAGTTTTCTAGAAATTGTCTATTTAAGAATCTATTAAAAGTATTTTTTGTAAATCACTTCATTAAAAGTTTCTATTCTCTAAAGCCATTATGTTTAAGCTATTTCTAAATTAGAAAGGAAATTTCTCTCATTTGACTTGGATTTTTACTTTTAAAAGATTTTGATATGTTTATTTTTTAAAATGTATTTAAAAGATTGAACCTTATAAATTGTAAAAAAAAAATTTGATTTAATGCAAGAGAAAAAAATTATTAGTGAATATTATATCTTTTGTCATGCATATTTTAAGAAATAACAAAATTTTCATATGTTAGTTGATTTAGAATAGCTTGTAAAGATGTCCGATTAATATTTTTATGCCAATTATAGTGGTCCAAAAATGGGATCATGACACACTATAACCCTAATATTTAACACACTCCTTCTATGTGACTTATAAGTTTCCATTACATTAGTAGTGATTCTAAAATCCTACTTTAGTATTGCATATGATAAGTGGTATTTTGCAATATATCAGTATTGCCCAAATAATGAGAATGTCAGTGATTCAACATAATCGGGTCATGACACACTATAACCCTAATATTTGACATGTTCTTTGTGTGTGACCTTATAAGTTCCCATTATATTAGTAGTGATTCTAAAATCTTATTTTAGTATTGCATATAATGAGTGGTATTTTGTAATGCATCAGTATTGCTTAAGTAGTGAAAATGTCAATGATTTAACATAATCTTTTCATGACCTTGTATGTAGTTTTAATCCCTTTTCTCTTAGATATCTAAATTGAACTTGAGGTATGAAATGTGTCACCCTCTTCATAATTTAATCTATGCATTTTTTTATTTATGAGTAAAGTAACTGAAACAAAATCATCATCATCATCATATATCAATCCATTTAAGCTCGGTCATGCATTTGATAGTCTTACTCAATCTTTGATAGTCTTACTTAATCAAAAGGATCATGAATATCTCTCTCTCTACATAGAAGGAATAAAATTCCATCTATATCACTTACATCCTCCACATGATTTATGTTATATCTAATGACCACTTCTTTGGTCAATCCTATTACAAGTAACATTAGATAATATCAAAGTACATGACTTATTATATACAGAATCACAGTGATTCTAGATCAAAGGATTACTTATATTATTGTCATTATAAGAATTGTTTGTGGCACTAATATAGTGATCTATGCAACATTCTCATAGTGGGTCAATCTAGTACATTTGTTCTAAAATATGCACCTATGAGTTGATTTGATATCACATATTCGAACCCATTTTCTATTAGTCTTGATGTAATTGTTATTCTTGTTTATAATAATACTAGACTAGGAATATTTTAGGAACAATATAAACCATTCTAGGGACAATTATATTTGTTTATATTATAAAGATATAACATTAAGCATTATAATTAAAATACCTTTATAAAAAAATGTAATACAATGTATGCAAATACAATCATCTAAGAATTAGCTACTAGAGCATACACCAACACTTAGTAGTAAACCTAATATGATTCTAAAAGGGGTCAATCATAATGACATAAGATTGGAGGAGAATTTAGTCAAGTGTATTAAAGTTATATTACATCATCACTAAGTTGATGTTACATCATCATCATATTATTAAGGAGATAGCATCACATTACTGCCACATGAACCATAATCCTAATTAGCATCACTATAGCCTATTTTATTATTATTTGATATTTTGAACTTTAATTTAGTATTTGGAGCTTTAATTTGTGTTTATTTGTATTGGATCACTTAGTTTGGGCTAAATGTATTTTGGCCCATTTTACTTTAAAATATTTACCATTTTATTTTAAGTAATTTACTAAGATAGTGGTTGGTTAAAGGGAAAGGGAAGCAAGAAAATCCAGGGAATTGACGTCCCCCCAAACCATTAGACTACTTAGAATCATTTAGAAGCTCTTTTATTGGATTTAGGTTAGTGTATTAGTTTTAGGCCTATTTATGTCCTTTGAGTCCATTTTCAATTAGGGTTTTAGAGAGTTATATAAGAAAGCTTGTTCCTTATGTGAATTCAAATAATTTAGATTTAAGATTTTGGGAAATGAAACCCTAACCACCTTTATGTGCTTTTATGAGAATGTGATTCTCTTTTTGGTTCTTAAAAGAACTTTTAGACTTATTGAAGGAATTTAACTTTTGTGGCATCAAATTCATCACTTACCAAATGACATCATTTGTTTTTACATGAATTTTATCACTCATCACTCCTTTTATTTCCTATTTTAGGGTGTGGAATAAATATCCTTCTATTTTTTTGTTTGGTTCACTAAATTTTAGGATAATCCATCATAGTCACTTATGAGAATCTATGATGCATCATCTCAAAATTTAACCAACTTGATAACATAACATAATATTGGTATTTTGAAAGCATAGAACAAAAAGTTATAACTATTGTTCCAATTATATAGGAACAATTCCAAATTGAATTAATAAACCAATTCTTGTCACCAAGCATTAGGAAAGCAAAAGCTTAAGAATTTAAACAACTAACTCAATGAGTGATGACGATTCCATGAAACGGTGGCTAATTCATGTATCTTTTTAATGTGGTCCTAAAGGAAGCAACCACAAAGAAATAGCTAGAAGAATCAAGGAAGAGTTTTAAGAATTAATTCAAAAAGCTTAGGTGCATCAAATGAAGGCTTGGAGGAGTTTTAAAGAACTAAATAAATGTATCTTGTATATTTTAGCCAATTATTCGAGTACTAAACTTAGAGTTTGTTTTTATTTGCTAGTAATCGAGTATTGAGTTTGAGTACGACCTTATTTTGAGCATACTAATCGACTCGAATATTATAGTTGAAATTCATTTTTACTACTAATATTAGAGTACAATATTCAAATATTTTGCAGGTTGATACATTTAATTTTTATGTTTTATCTTGTTGGGCCTTTTTATTTTCCTTTGTATTTTAGCTTTTATTTTAGCATATTATTTTAGACATTTAATACTTTATTTGCTACCTATTTTGGGTTAATTAAAGCGTTAAATTTGGGCTTAAGTTAATCCAATTAAAGTCTAATTAGATAAGTTGACTTGTTGACTTTTTGGTATACATAAAGAGGGTTATTCCTTATATAATTCAGTTTTTTGAGAATGAAGAAATAGAATTAGATTAGTGCCTTTATTTGAGAGTGCATTGTTTTTTAAGTTTTTGAAGGAACTCATGGCTTATCAAAAGTATTCACTTTTTATCGAGTTAATCTTTACTAATTGCGGTGTGTTTCTTTTTCATTCATTAAAAGATTTACATTTGTTGTAGTATATTTTTCATTACTTGCTGCTCCCATTCTTCCTCTTTCAAGATGCAGTGTGGTTATCATTCAATTTTTCCAATTTAATTTGCTATATTTTGAGATAATCCATGACAGATTTTTATCATTGGGTATTCAGAGTTTGGGTCCAAATTTACGTTGATTTCTTCACTTTTAGCTGATTCTATTTTGTTTGTATTACTATCTTCAATTGCGTAACGTTTTGAATTTCAGTTGGCCACTGTTTGTTTGAATTTCGATTTGTTGATTGCGTCCTTGAGCGGCGTCATTTTTCTGTTTAATTTTGCAGTTCCCTTTATTGTGTTAATTCGTCGAATTTGTTTTTTTGGAAATTGAGTCAATCACTTTTGCTTTTCCATTTTAACTATTGTTTATTTTGTGTGCGCTATCCATCACTTACGCGTGATTTTATCCAAGTCAACTTTCATCGCATTTCCGTTCAATCCTTTAATTTGCGATTGGTCTGTACTGTTTGAGTTAGTTTGCTTTAGTTTTTGTCTTGCCCTGTATTGTTTATTAGTCAGTGTCATTGCGTTTCATTGTTAAGTTGAGCATCTTGTCTCGTTAATTGAGTCCAATCTATTTGCATTGTTGAGCCTTTATGTCAATTCATTTCATTTGTCTTTATCGAAGTCAAACTTCTTGTTGAATTGAGTCATAGTGTTATCCTGTTTTGTTTTTAATCAAAGTCCAATTCCTTTCAAATTGTTTCGCGTTAATTCATGTGTTATCCATTTTCATTTTTTATTTGTTTTATGCAAGACAGGTTGAGTCATGACAGTTTATGCCATCCCGTTTTCAGAAAGTTTAAGTCTTCAATTTTTTGTTAATCCACTTCTATTTGCTTTATTCGAAGTGACTTGCATGTTCTTGTTGGACAACTCCTTCACTGCATCATTTCATTTTTGTGTGCTGTCTTGGTAATTGAGGTTGTCCAAATTAAAGTTATGTGACTCTTGTTTTACTTTGTCCATTAATTTCATTTGTGTCTGTCCAAAACAAATTTCGTTTTGAAAAGTCTTGAATTCGTTGCCTTGCTGTGTGATCGTTTCTTCAAGCGTTAGTATCATCATTTCTTTTCATACAGTCCGAGCGTGCTGTGTGCCTTAATTCAGTGTGCTGTATTCGTGTCCAGTACTCGATCAGTAGGAGGCAGAGGGCAATAATTTTTATCTAGTCAAATCTTGTAATCGAGTACTTCTCATTTCACTTGAGGTACTCAAGTATCGTAAGTTCATACCCGTATTTTATTAACACAAAAGTGTTACACAATTAATTTTTTAAAGTGCAATTTAAAGGTAAATAAAAAAATATTATGATAAAAAATAAAAGAGCCAAAATAAAATAAAAGTGTTGGTTGGTATAAACAAAAGGTGGTTTAAAAAGAACAAAGGATGTGAAAAATTACAACTGAAAAAATGATTGATTAAAAAAACCATTGAAGTTGAGAAATTGAAAATCGAAAGAAGAGCTGTTTGAAGTGTGAAAAGCAAAACAAAATTGTTGCTACTCAATGAATGTGTTATGCTATTATTGAATTTTTTCACTTTGAATCAATTGTCCTTATCTTAATCTTTGAGTCTCTTATTCTAATCCTTGATTTCAATTTTGTATTTGTTTCTTCTTTTTGTCAACTTGATCTTCTTCTTTGATTTTATTTTATTCTAATATTTAATTTTTGAGTCCATTTTGGTCACAAAGTTTTTGAGTCTATCTTAATCATAGTCTTGAATTTTTTATTTGAGTTTTGTTTATCTTCTCTCTTTAGTTGTTTGATTTTGAATCTTTAAGACCTAATTAATTTTCTCCCTTTTTTTTTAGATTCTCATTATTGAGTCTTAGCTAATTTCTTTTTTGATTTTTTTTCAATTGTTGAGTTTCTAATTATCTTATTAGATTCTTCAAGTTGTGTGAACCTTGATTAGTAAAATTGATTGTTACACTTGTTAAATCTTATTTCATTGTATCTTTCTCAAAGAACCACAAGAGAAAGAATCAAAGAGTGGATAAAAGCAAGAGTGTGTGAGCTTATTTGAGGGTAAAAGCCTATTTAAAGTGTAAACATGAAAGTGACTGCCTCTAAATCAAAGTGAGAAGTGTGCTCTTATAAGGTCCTATTTTTTTAATTTAACCTTTTATTGCTAAGTTTATCTTTTAAAAATATCAAAAGGAATTGTAGATAAGAAAGTTATTTTGAAAGTCATACAACAACAATTTGAAAAGTTTGATGAAAAATTTGATGAAAGACGAAGAAGAGTTGAAGGAGATAAAAGGGAAGAAAGATGAGATTAAAAAAACAAAAAGAGAAATATTTTGAAGAAGAAAGAGTTGAAAATAAGGATAAAAGAAGAGATGATAAAAGAAAAGATGGTAGAAGAAGTGAAGGAAGGAATTATAGAAAAGAATATGATAAATAAAGGAGAGATACAAATTATTATAATTTTGACAATACTAAAAATAAGAGTTCTTCATATCAAGAAGAGAAGAAGTTAGAAGAAAAAAATAAGATCTATGAGAAATACAAGAACCATTCCTTATCCAAGTTTAAGATAGAAGAATCTAAAGGCATTATCAAATATAAAGAAGAATCTTCATTAAAGTTTAAAAATGAAGTGTCTTAGAGTAAAGGCAAAGGTGAAAAGCGTAAAAAAATATTCCAAGAACAAGTGCTTCAAATATTTAGAGTATAATCATCATGTCATTGATTGTCTACTTAAGAGAGTCTTAAAGATTCAAAAAATCTTGAGAAAACTAGATAAAGGAGAAAGTGAAGATTAAAAGGAGAACATCTTCCACACTAAATTTAACATTAAGGGTAAATTTTGAAATATAATTATTGATAGTAAAAGTTGTGTTAATGTTACTAATACTTATATGATAAAAAAATTGAACTTGCCTACTTTGAAACACCCTACTCCATACAAGTTACAATAATTGGATGATAGTGGTATACAACAATAATTATATCTAATGTATATACATTTAAAATTCAATCCTAGACCCTACGAGGCTAGCTTCTATTATCCCACTGCTAGTCATCCCCATAGTGCTTACCTTTCTAAATAACTAGCAACTTATCCTTTAGTGAAACATTGGGTGGTATCTTTAGCCTTTAGAATAATTGACTAAAGTAATGCTCATGGAGCTCAATCTAGCTTTACTAGGAAGTAAGCTACTATTGCTGGCTAAGTTATTATCACCTGATTATTTTGCACAATTTCCTTTCATGCCTCTATAAGCTCCATATTCTATTGCTCAATGGTGCTTTACAGCTCTTCTAGCTTAGTTTACAAGGATGAACCAACCATCATAGATGAAGGCCCAATAACGTTACACACCTCTAATCCTATGCTATAAATATGATCTTTTTTGTTTCAGCTGCCAACCACCTCCATTCATAATGAGGTCTTTTTGACTTATACAAAGCTATGATCACCATCCTTAGGTAATGCTTAAGATAAGTTCTCCTCTAGTACTAACATTTTAAAGTACTCACTCTATAAAATTAAATTTAAAGGATAAGTACTTTTGATAGACTATATATAATGTAATGCATATCACAAGAAGCAATTAAATCTTATCCAAGTCCTCCCTAATCGCTAGTTTGCATAGATATCCAACCAAAACTAGCCACTTGAAAATTTATATATATATAATAAAAGTAAGCTATATAATGAAACAATGTTAAGTTAGTATGATATGCATATACAATTACATATCAAAATTAAGTGAGGTTAATATATCATTATCTCCCTTTTATCTCAAACACAAAAATAAAACTACTAATATGTAGGCTCCCTCTAGTAGTAGATGTCATATTTTTTTCTTAACTTCTTGCTTTTTCTTGAAGTCAACATCTCCAACCCACTTCTTCTTAAAAGCATTAAAAAATGTAATCAAGCATCCACTTAGGCTTCTTTCACAAGCCCTTCCTTATTAAGCCTATCATGCCTCGATAATTCATTACGACCTTATGAGTGCAAAATTTCTTTATTAGGTATGTAAGGTCCAACTTTCACCTATACATGGCCTAAATATATTGAATAATTAAAGTTAAATGAGTTTAAATTAACAAATTAAAATATAAATATAAAGTTAACAAATTAAAGTATAAATATAAACTTGACAATCATTGAACTTATATTTACTGACTAATCATTGAACCAATGGTGTTTAAGCCTTTAAGAGACATTGTTGTAGGTGAAGGTTTGCTCTATGAAGCAAGCCTAAATCACCTCTGTTATACCCCTCATAGGACCATGGGTAAAATGAGAAATCATCCTATAACCAAATATATCAATGACATATATATATAGTGATTACAAAATATATCACAATTGAATGTTGAAATAGTACTTACAAGTAACCCTTTGGATACACCTAAACTCCATCATCTAAGCCTTTACCTTAGGGTAAGTTTATGGCCATCCTAAAGGAGTTGGCAAGATAGGATCACTTTGTTAGGTGGACTACTTTTGGCCAAGCTCTTAAGTGGGCTACTCTAGCTCTAGAGCATAAAACTGCTAGGTATGAGACTCTTGCCTAAGTGATTAGTGAGGTGGTGCCTGTAAACTAATATGTGGTCCTAAAGTAATAGGTATGGATGATATGGTGAATGGTATTATAGATAGTATGGTGCTTTGAGTTGCAAAAGACAATGACATCATCTTACCATCATGACAAATAACTATGTGACCACCCTAACAAAAGTATATCTACTTTATGAAATGAAGATGTAGTAGCCTAGAATGAATGAAAAAACAAAAGTTAAAATAAAAGTAGAAATCAAGTTAAATTGAAAATTACTCACAATTGTCATTGTAAAAATTGGCAATTTCACATTCAAACATCAAAACATCCTAAAAGCTAACAATTTCACAAAATAATCATGTCATTAATAAATTCTTCATAAAATTAATCAAATTAATTCATCAAAACAACTAAAATTACAATGGAAATATTCAAATCATCAAAACACCCTAATGTAACCAAATTAATCATCAAAGCCCCCTAAAAATCCCTAAACTAACAATTTCACAAATTAATCATTTCACTAGTCAAATCATCACAAAATTAATCAAATTGATTCATTAAAACAACCCCCAAAACTAATAATGGAAACATTCAAATCATCAGAATACCCTAATGTAATCAAATTAATCATAAAAAACCCCTAACAATTTTAAAAATTAGTAATTTCACAAATTAATCATTTTACTAATCAAATCTTCAAAGAATTAACCAAACG
Organism: Sindora glabra; assembly: GCA_020226215.1. NCBI lineage: Eukaryota > Viridiplantae > Streptophyta > Magnoliopsida > Fabales > Fabaceae > Sindora > Sindora glabra. The sequence goes on from CM035226.1 coordinate 78,004,557, forward strand.
AATTCATTAAAACAACCCCTAGACTAATAATGAAAATATTCAAATAATCAAAACACCATAATCTAATCAAATTAATTATTAAAAACCTTTAACAATCATTAAATCTATAAATTAATATTTTTATGAAAACTCACTCATTAAATGGAGAAGTCACTGGTAAAGCTCTAGAAGAAGTTGCAATGGTAGTGGCAAAGGATGGCATGCGAAGAAGAGGAAGAGAGGGATGGAGTAAAGAAAAGAGAAACGAAAAAGGAAATGTGGTAGTTACTGTCACGACTTAGATATAATTTCATGCTAGAATCAAATTTATCTTCACTAAGTTCTTTTAGTAAAATGGTGTGTATCACTTAGTAATGGAAATAAAAAATTTTATCACTAATTTCTGAAAATATTTCCCCATTGTGCTAAAAAAAATTTCAAATTTTAAACATAAAGTCTATCACTAACATCCGTCACTAAATGCTGATGGAAGATTAATGACAAATTATGAAACATTCATTACTAATTCTATCACTAAAATCATAATTCATTACCATTCATTCTTGAAGGTCACAAGCCCATTTAGCAATAAGTTTTTTGTTTCTATTTCCATTGCTAAATGGGGAATTTATTGTACTGATATGTACACTTTAAGTCTTTCCTTAAGGGTCCTTGGTCTTAGCTTTACAAAAAAAAAAAGATTAGTTGGGTAGACATTTTATGTAGTAAAGGTTTTGTGTAAAAGGGCTAGTTTGATCAATTCAACTTTAAAAAGTATTAGAAATGATAAGTAAGTTTAACTAAGGGTGAAGTTAGGAAAAAATCATTGGAAAGGTTAGATTAAAAATTATTAAAGACTTATATGAAAATTTCTTAATTTTTTAAAGGCTAAAAATAAAATTTTCATAAAAATAAAGAAAATATAGAGAAACTTTTTTTAAAATTTTCCTAAGCATGGGTGTAGCTTTGCTTTTACGTTTACCTTTACTTTGCATAGAAAACATTCATGTTAATCATCAATATTCCATAGTATAAATGTGAGTACTTACCATTATCCGCATCACATGCTTAAAGCGTTAAGTATCATCTATAATTAAGATAGACTAATGGAAATTGATGAGCTAAACTCCATGCTACTCATTGCTAAAGCAAGGTTTTGAGATATTTAAGTATTGAAATTCCTAAATGTTGAAGCCCTATATGTCTATTTTAATGCAAAATTTACAATGCTTCATTCTAATATTCCAATTAAGAGTTATGACCAAATTAATATAAGCAGCTCAAAGCCACTTAAGATTGTCATACGGCCTTCTTTCAAATCAAATTGGGAATTATTGGGATATAATTAAGCCACATAACCATATATATATATGGATGTGTGTATGTGTATGTGCACATGTGCATGCATGTGTATGTATGTATATATATATTTCAACAACTTATTATTGTATAACAATTTCTTTTTTTTTTTGCCATTATTATTGTATAACAATTTCAAATAACAAGCTTTCCTATATTTCTAAAGTTTCTAAAAACCCATAAAATTTCATTAATTTAAATATTCATTTCTAACCAACAAAATTAAAAATTAATAGCCTAACTAATTAAAAGCTAGAATAGGCCATCGTACTTAAGTTTCACTAATAATGAAACATAAAATTCAAGATATTAAAGAGAGAAGTTGACGAAAAAGGAAGAATATGAAAGAATTTATTGAAGCCATTAAATGTGGCTTGAGAAAAAGGAAAGAGATGAAGGAAAATTTGTAAAAGATAAAGCTTTTTTTGCATTGAGTATGAAAGGATAAGAAGGGGTAGTTTTGCCTTTATAATAACCTATCTTTATCATCAAAAAAGATACTTTTAAAATTAGGATATTTTGGCAATTTTATATTTTAATTTTTTGACAATTTATTTTTGTTAGAATTTGCCTCTAATTTTAATAATTGTCAATTTATGATTATTTTCTATTTTGAATTATTGTCTTGTCAAAATTAGGATTCTTATCAATTTGAAGTTATTCCCTATTTTTAATTATTTTTCTTATTCAAATTAGAATTCCTTTATTTAGTCTTTTAGTATATAAATACATGTATAATGAAAGAAATCAATATATAAGGTGTAAAAGAGTATGTATTTGTAATTTCCTACAAGTATATATATATTGTAAGATATTTTTAGGTGTATTTGGCATAGGGGTTTGAGAGTTATTATGCTATTTATATTATCTTTTTAATTCTTTTATATTAATGGATTTGTTTCTTGTCTTTTTATCATGGAGGAGGCTAAAAGCTAAACCATGTTAAATATCTATGTTTTGGTAGTTTTATACTTATTTGATCTTAAATTACATTAATGCGCTTCCACATATCATAATTATTTAAGAAAATTTTCCAACAAGTGATATTAGAACTTGATTTTATCAAGTTTAGGTCTTATTTGTATGGATTGTCTTGGTTAATTCTGCTATTACATTCAAATTGATTAAAAATGTTTTGGCACATATTTGTTTTTGGGTTTATCGATCCTAAAATTTGTTTAAGCAATAGCTTTATATTGTATTTTTGGTGGTTTCATTTGCACAACTCTTTATGGAGAAGATAAAGCAAATTTGATACACTTGTAAAATGTTATTACTCCATTAGATGTGAAGTTTTTAAGAAATTTATTGTCTTTAGAGAAAATGATTAAGATTTGGAGCTTGAAGACTTTTGATGATGGAAGCTATATCAAAGTAGATATTGTTAGGATTTGACCCAAATTAAAATAATTATTAATTATTAATTTTTTATTTTTAATTATTATCCTATTAAAATTAGACTTGTTATCAATATGAGATTATTCCCTATTTTGAATTATTTCCCTTATTCAAATTATGTTTACTTTATCTAGTCTTCTTGTATATAAATATATGTATCACAAAAGAAACCAATATATAAGGTGTGAGAGAGTTTATATTTGTAATATCTTATGGGGATTACATAGGATCCTATAATTTACTCTTATTCATTTGGTGAAATTTTTTACAATGAAGAATATATAAAGTATAAGGCATTTTTTGGTGTATCTGTGGTGTAGGTTTAAGAGTTATATGCCATTTATATTCTCCTTGCAATTACTTTATATTAATGGATTTGTTTCTTGTTTTTTGCCTATAGAGGAGGCTAAAAAAGCCAAACCACATTAAATATCTATGTCTTGCTAATTTAATGCTTCTTTGATCTTGAACTACATCAACACACTTTCACATATCATAATCATTCAAGAAAATTTTTCAATAAGTAGTATCAAAGCTTGATTTTACCAAGTTTGGGTCCTAATTGTATGGATGGTGTTAATTGGTTTTGCTATTGCATTTAAATTGATTAAAAAGTTTTAGCACAAATTCATATTAGAGTTTATCAATCCTAGAATTTGTTGGAGCAATAGTTTTGTTCTATATTTTTAGTGATTTCACTTAGAGAACTCTTTGTGGAGAAGATAAAGAAAATTTGATGCAAATGTAAAGTGTTATGACTCCATTAGATATGGAGTTTTGAAGGCATTTATGGTTTTTGGAAAATGTGATTCAAGATTTAGAGTTTGAAGACTTTTAATGATGGAATTTTTGTCAATATGGAAATTGTTAGGATTTTATCCAAATTTTAATAATTGTTAATTTATTATTCTTTCTTATTTTGAATTATTATCCTATTAAAATTAAGATTATTTTGAATTATTCCCCTTATTCAAATTATGATTGCTTTATCTAGTCTTTTGGTATATAAATACATGCATTATGAAAAAGACCAACATGTGAAGCATGAGAGAGTTTATTTTTTTAATCTTCTATAAGGACTTCTTAGGATCTCATAATTTGCTTTTACTCTTTTGGTAAGGTTTTTTAAAGTAAATAGTATATTGTAAGGTAATTTTGGATGTATTTGGGATATGAGTTTAAAAGTTATTATGTTATTTATATTCTCTTTGTAATTTCTCTATATTAGTATATTTGTTTTTTATTTTTGCCTTGGAGTAGACTAAAAGTTGAATCACATTAAATATAAATATCTTGCTAATTTTATGCTTCTTTAATTTTGAATTACATCAACACACTCCCGCAATCATAATCATCCAAAAAAATTTCCCAAGATTCTTGCACTAGATCTAAATTAAGTCATCGATATCCATTAACCATAAAATGATGTGAAATTGTGTCAGATCTATCTTAATTCAAATACAATCAAAGAAAAGGGAAGGATATTCTTGCCACACTTCAGAAAAGAGAAAGAGATTGGAAGTAATAAGAGATAAAATTGATGCCACAAAGATTGGATCTCCATTGATAAGTCTTCAAGTTTTTACAAAAACTCAGGAGGGAAACTCTTATAAACAATCAGATTACAATAATGTCAAAAGTTAAAGTCTAATTTAGTATAAGAAATAACCTCCTCATATAACTCTCTAAAATCTTAATTGAAAAATAGGCTCAAATAATATCAACTAGGCCCAAAATACTTTAAAATGATCTAAGATAAAATAAATACAAATTAAAAGCCCAAATGTTATATTAAAATTCAAAACACCAAATAATAGAAAAATAGAATGAGGTGGTGTCAATTAGGACTATGATTGATATAGTACCATCCTCTTGATGATGTGGTGGTGACATAGATTATGACTAATATAACACTGATGCAAGTCCACCTTTTTGATAATGTGATGGTGATGTAGTGTCGAATTAGTGATAATATGGTACAACTCAAATATTTTTGAACAATCTCCTCCAAGCTCACTTCCTTGTGATGGATCACTCCTTGGAATTTATATCACTTAAAGTTGATTAGTTAAAATGCACCTTATAATTCTATTATGCTCTTCTAATCTAACTTCTTCAAATATTCAAACTCTTTCCATAAGCTTTTGGAATTCTTCCTTGATTTTCTTAACTTCAACTCTTATCATTGGACCCTCTAATAAGTTTAGAAGCACCTCTTCACTTTTGGAATCCACATCATGAAATTTGCAATAAAACTTTACTTTGAAGAACTTTCAAATGACTACAAGTTTGCTAAAATTGGACCATGTTGGCTAATATTTAAAACAAGTCAATGTCCATTCAAATATTTAAAAGGGAAAAATGCAAAAAAAAACCCTTCAACTATGCGTGGTTAGATTTTACCCTATTGAATTATGGAAACTTGAATTTTATACTCTGAACTATATAAAACTTGAATTTTATCCCCGCTATTACTAAGTCAACAGAACCTATCAAGAAAACTGCCACTATCATATTTTACTTACCAGCGATTAAGAACCGCCGTTACATTTGCTAGTTTACCGACAGTTTATAAAATGCCACTAAATGATAGGATATGGCATTGGTTTTAACTGCTGCTAAGTATTACAGAGGTTATCTTACCAATAGTAGGGGTAAAATTGAAGTTTTATATAATTGTAGAGGGTAAAATCTAATCAACCTATAATTGAAGGGATTTGTTTTTGCATTTTTCCCTATTTAAAATAATCATTTTATTCATCTTCTCACTATTCTAAACCACCCACATCTATCATACTAACTTCCTAAGGTCCTTAAAAATTGCATAAGACTAAGAAAATTAATATTTATCCTAATTCCCCAAATCAATCTAAGAGTTTTCGTCTTGTGCAATTTTTCTTTTTCTCATCCATCCATCTTTAGAAAATATGATAAATACTAAGAATAACTTGAATTATTTCCAATGAATTTTTGGGGTTTCTCAATTTCCATATGTATTTAGAAATTTTACAAACTGTACTCTTTTATATAAAATTGTTTCTTTTTTTATAACAAAAAAAGTTAGAAATCTGTATAAAATTTACAAGAATACAAAAAGTTATAATTTCATCACTCAATATTGCATCAAAAATTTCCTTTAAAAAATTATTCAATAAAAAGTTAAAAACAATAAAAGTTTTTTTCACAAAAGTTACAAAAATACCTGCCAAAGCGTATATTTCTCTTAGTTGAGCATGTATCATGTGTTTATATATATACGTGAGAATCGGAAAAATGTCACGGCACTGAGCTTTGTAGAAATGTCTTTTTGCTACAAGAGTACTCATACCTGTTATTACTTCTTGTTTTTGCTTGTGTATTGTTGTGTCTACACGTGTAAGAGAAGCGAAATTGGAAAAATGTCACGGCCGTACGAATAATGCGGGCACAGTAATATTCCACAGTTATTCATAGTCATCCACAAATATTCTTTGGAATTTTGTAAATTTTTATAAGAGTTGAAGTGTTTAACACAAAGCAATAAAAATTATAATTGTTTATATAAGTGTTATAAATATGCATTTTCAATTTTTTAGATTGAAGGCAAGGCAGAGTAGAGAGTGAAGATAGTGGTTATGATTTTTAACAAATAAAAAAAGCGCTTATGATTAAAAAAAAAAGGAAAGATAATTTCCATTTCTTAAACAAAGAAAACCAGTAAAAAAAATTAAGAAACTGAATTTTCTAGAGTAAAGTTAATTTGAATTGAAATTACTTCAATTCATTTGGATAGATGTGATGTCATTTCAATTGCAAAGGAATTCTAATAATTGAAATAGTGTCAAAAAAATTATTTTAATTGTTTACAAATAGACTACTTTGTTTGAAAAATACAAAGACTTCAATTGAAAAATAGATTTCGGTAGTACCATGTTAAACAAAATGATAATATAAAAGTGATGATTACGGTGTCTTTCATAATTAGAAGTTTCGGAACCGAGGACACATATCAATCATTTATTATGACACGTTGTCATGCAAATAGAAAAAATAATATTTTAATAGATTTCTATGTGAAGAGGAAATTTCAAATGGTGGTCCTGAAAATAATTGAGAATTGTAAATAATACCTTTGAAGAAAACTATTGTTATTTCAATAAACCTTTAGTCAAGTTATCATCTTGTCATCCTCCGACTCAGCCATGGTTGAGCTTAATCAAAGCCTTGACCCATTATTATGACTCCTTTTTTGGCAAAACACTAACCCATTATTATGACTTCTATTTTTGCAAGATCAACGTTTCTATTGTGAGCCCGTAATGGTGTTATGGCATGGAAGCTCAACCCCAGCAATTGAACGTGATGCATAAGTGATTAAATGTGATGGTTGATCCCATTCGCTTTCTACAATAGGGAGTTTGCAATAGTCTTATATTTTTCCAATGCAGTTATTTTTTATTATTTGATGTGTAATCAATGACCACCGCCTACTATTTGACAAAATTCCCTACAACATGAGAACTTGGTCCATTCTTAGATTTGATGGAAAGGTTAAGCTTAGATCTAGGTAAATCTGTTCTTCAAACCTAGCAAAGAAAAGTTTTGCACAGAAGTCTTTGGTTCTTCTATACACTGTGATGAGGTTGAGAGTGAATAAAAAGTTATGCACATGGGTTCAACTTCTGAAGGAGAGAAGACAAAAAGATCATAAAGAAACAATGACAGATTTTTTGTTCTCAAAAGAAAAATTAGTCTACCTTGCAAATAATGAAAAAATTAATGAAACATTTAAGATTGATTGCCATATTAAAAAGAAAGACCAAAAAGATTACTTCTGATCGGTAGATTTGTTTAAATTAAAGATAAGGACACAATGAAAAAAATTGAAACAAGTAATATTAAGGGAAAATGATAATTCTTATTGCGTTAAAATTCAATTTTTTATAAAGATGTTTTTAGAAATGATAATCCTTAATCCAAAAATGAAGCTTTTAAGGTTGGTTAATTGCCTTTTTTAGAAATGTCCCTTGATCTCCCAATATCATTGCCTCTCCAATATCCAAGTTCTAAAACGCAGTGAATTATCTTTTGGGATCAATTTTAGAATTTCGTAACTTTTCATCTTTTTCTTAATTTTTCCTTTTCGTGAAAAATTATTTTTAAATGTGAATGGTTGTTATTAAATCAGCTCAATTCTATGGCAATTATTTCGCCACATCATTCAGGGTTCCAAAATCAATAAAGCACTGTAGAACTCGCCTAATATAAGTAAAATTATTGATAAAACACTTTTTTCATGTGTCAAACGAAATAAATTCTCACTAAATTTGGCTTGACTACAAAATCCTAGAGTTGGATATAAAACTAATTTGCAAATGAATTGAATTCTTTAGATATTTGAATCAAAGCAACCTTATAACATAAATACATCTACAAACGAATTGAATCAGTCTTTTTTAGTGCTTCAAAAGATGAAAATTGTAATGGACATGAAGATGCATATCTAAATTGTATGAGATTAAAATTTGTATATTGGAAAATAAACACCTACTTCCTAGAATTTCATGCAAGTCAGAAAGATGTCTTGTTATTATACTTCCCGGGAAGAATACAGTGGGGAGTCTCTGTTATAATTGGAATCTCTTTTCCATAAATTCTGAACCTGAGTTGCAAATTGCAAATGCCAGAGAACATCCTCCACAGAAGGTCTTTCAGTTGGCTCACCGGAGAGACACCTTAAACATATCTCCATCATTGTCTTCAGCGATCCGTCTGAGCACTCTTTATGGACGGCTGGATCAACAATGCTCCTTCTAGCTATGTCATCAGCTGTTACACTCACTTGTAACTGCATTAAACCAAAACACATTGAAAAAATTGGATGCTTTTATTTATTTATTTTGTTTAATTCTCAGTGGTGCTCTTGGATTAGTTTATGCATCACCGAGGTTAATCCCTTCTCGTGTCCATCCTAATTGGGTGATAGTTGCAACATCATGAGCTAGGCAGAGAAAAGTTAGTTTCATTACTTAATTTTTCTAATAAATTGCCAATGGGAGTTTATTCATAGGCTAACATTACAAAAGAATTCTCACATGTACCTAAAAATGAAAGAAAGAAAATACTCACAAGATCTTTTAATGTTCCAACTTCATTATGGAGCATAATTGGTCGTCCAAGAATGATTTCCTGTAAGATTACCCCAATATCATAGATATCTTTCTTGTCTCCATCATTTATCCTGCTAATGGAAATCATTTACTAGCTCAGAAATAATATACGGCATCGACCCCAAGTGCAAGACGCTGATGGCATTATCTTCATACTATGTCAAAAAGAAATGAAGCAATAGCAAACTGGTTTGCACCTTATTTAAGCTTTTGTCTCAGGCCCCAACAATATTTAGGATTTAGATAGAACTATGTATCACAACTTAGCATTGTTAAGGCATTTATCAAATATGATAACTATAACTAACTGCCAGTGTGCAAATATGATACAACTACATATGCAAGGCTTTTCTACAAAATAAATTGAATACCTTCTCCATCTAAAATGGTCCATTATGCAATAATAAGATTCTGAATGATCATACTATACAAGTGCCAAGAGGCAAGAGAAAAGAGGAAACTAAAGTTTCCAAGGCTCTAAACTTTACTAACATGTAATGTTCAATTTTGTATAAAACTAAGACACTGATAGTCGGATACCTTAGCAAAACTTCAGGAGTTCAAATCACAATATATTTCATAAGAGCTTACATGATGTTCTATTTTCATATAAGGAATGAATGCTATTTTACCTTGCTTGTACGTTTCCTTTTAGTCCATGAAAATAAGTTCCAGTGCCCACCTGAAAGTTTGGAAGTAAACATTCACCATGAGCAAGTTAAAGACAAGATAAGATTGAGTTAAGATAAATAAGCAAACTTATTTTGGTTCACCAATTTTGTGTTTTCTGCCAGCAGAGGTAGTTTATAACTGATTTTAACATTAAGATTGTTGTCCAATAGAATATCTGTTATCTTCAGATTGTTTGAGTAAAGCCCAGGCACTATCCCTGTGTGCAAAAACTGAATGCCTTTCACCACTCCAATTGCAGCTGCTATTCTTTGGTTCCAAGAAAGCTTTTCTCCAGAAGATCCTGTTGAAACTAGAAGTTAGAGGAAATATATATATATATATAACCTTAAAGGTGAAAAATAAGGAAACTTATGAACTTGAATGAAAAACAGCTAATTCATCCGAAGTACACAAAATAAGTCAAAGAACACTGATTTTCATTACATTAACCACAGTTATATAAAATATTTTTTGTATAAAAAAACTACAAAAATTTGAATGGAAATTACTAATTACCAGATACATGGCTTCTTAAACTCCTGTTTGGAACAAACTCAAGTATGAGAAATATACGGGTGACACTTGAATCATCTTGGTTGCACTCAAAGCAATGTCCAAGAGCACTAACCAAGTGTGAATGTCTGAGTTTTGAAATCAACTCAATACAGTGCATGTAAGTCTGAGGGCTATTTTTCTTTGTCATTTTCAAACTCCTTATGGCAATATGAGTTCCATCAGAGAGCACCCCTTTGTATATCTGACATAATAATCGAAGAATATGACATTTGATGAATCACTAAAAATGTATGGAATATAAACTTGAAGTTTTGCATCTGATTAGATAAAAGGACACAGAAATCTCAATAGTTTCAAGCAAACAGAAAGCAGGGAGGGAAAATATTTCAAACTGATATAGATGGTCCTCAGTCATCAAACCTAAACTTTACAAGCTTCCTATTACAAAGCTATAAAAATCTCAACGTTTACATCAAATTTTGTTCTTCCACTTTAAACATTCTCTTAATCCTTTTTGCAGATCAGCAACATAATTTTACTCTTGGGCTTCTAGAGTTCATTGGGAGCCATGATATTATTGTTGTCCTGCACTCTAGGCATTAAATACCAGGGCAGAAGAATGACATATATAATCTATTACCCTTAATATATGCATACCTGACCATGTGAACCTTCACTTATGAGACATGAGGCATCAAAATTTCTTGTAGCCTCCTTAATTTCATCAAAAGCAAAGGTCCTATAAGCAGGAAGGCTGGTTCCCATCTTCATTCTTTCCGATATATACCCTGTGAGCAAAGATATAGTAAGTAAATGTTGCAAATAAAAGAAAAAGATTTTGAAGTATATAGTCTAATATTCTGGGCTTGTTTTGCTCTGCTGATTAAAAGGTTCCATAGTCAAAGTAGAGTAGATATATAATTCATGCATATCATCGTACAATTTATTCAACAAATATAAACACATGCATACAGGTGTATAAGAGAGTGTGTTTGTGTGCGTGCATACATCCAGAAAGATACATACATTTGCAGACCTATTTTTCCCTTTAATAAAACACACACACACACAGAAACTATTATTGTGCAAAGAGCTTTGAAAGATAACCAAGAAAAAAAAGGATTTGTAGATTTACGTGCATCTGTGAGGAGTCTTGCTGTGTTTACTGATGAGACATGCTCTATTATGGACCTTGTAGGTGTTCTTACATGTCTTCCTTTGTTTTGTACCCAGCTGGAGACATTCTCCATTATGGGCTTTGTGAGTGTTTTCATAGCATGCTTGTCTGGCACCAGGCGCATGACATGCTCTGATATGGATCTTGCAGGTGCTTTCACTTCATGTTTGCTATATGTCCTGCTGACACCAGGCCTCAATGGGGACAGTGAAGGTGTTTTAGCTTCATGTTTACTATGTGTCCCATTGAAGACATGCCCCAATGTGGACTTTGAAAGTGTTTTCACGGCCTGTTTTTTCGCCCGGCCAACTACTAAGAGAACCACCACAACGATCAGGATTACACCAGCAGTACCTCCCATACTTGATGCAAGAACTACTTTCGCATTTGATTTATTATGCTGTTGTTCATGAGGTGTGATTTCCACTGCCAGAGCTTCATTATGGCAAAAACTGGGAGGATTCTGATCTCGATTCTCATTTGATAAACAATTTCTAGCATAAAAAGAAACCCTCCACTTTGGGTTTAAGCAAGTGGGAAGTTCCCCTTTCAAGAGATTTGAAGATAAATTCACAAAACTGAGCTCAGCATTGCAAGATAAATTATGATAAAGCAGCCCAGTAAATCTATTTGCTGAAACATCCAGATAATTAATCGAAGGCAGTGACAGTAAGGATGGCGAAAATGGTCCCACAAATTTATTCATGGAAAGGTCTAGTTTTTGAAGCTGATAATAAGAGCTCAGATTAGAGGGAATTCCAAACCTAAAGCTATTATTTCTGAGAACAAGGGAAACTAACTTGGTAGGCAGAGAAGGAAAATGAGGTCCAAATTTGTTGTTTTCCAAGTTAAGAACTTGAAGGTTTTCCAAAGTGTAAAGATTAGGCAGGTCTCCAGATAACTGGTTGTTTGACAAAGCCAGTATTCTCAAAGTTTGCAGAGTACTCACAGAACTTGGAAGAAACCCACTTAGTGAATTGTTCTTCATACTCAGCACAGCCAAACCTTGAAGTGAACCCACCCAACTGGGTATTTGACCGGTCAACTTGTTATCATCGAGTACAACTGACTGCAGGTTCCTCAGAACCGCAAGTTCCTCTGGGATGGCTCCATTGAAAAGATTTGAACTAATGTTTAATATTTCCAGAGAAGGCAATTGAGTAATGCTTCCAGGTAGTGGGCCCCATAGACCAAGAGAAACCAATGACAAAACTTTCAAGTTTGTTAAGCTACCTAGAGTGGTAAATAGAGATTCTGTGGAGAAGTTTTGAGGCAACAGCGAAAACCCATTGTTGTTACCAATAACATGCAACTGGGTTAAGTTACCTTCATAGCAGACTATTGTCAAATACGTGGTGGGTTCAATGTTGCAGAAATCTGTGGTGTGGTAGAAACTGCTTAGCGCTGATGGGTACCCAAGAAGTTGTTGCACTTTCAGAAGGGCCTGATATTGAGATTGCTGCAACTGTTCTGAAGGACAAACAGCAAGAAACAAGGCTAAGATGAGAAGATGAAAAAGGAAAACTGGCTTAGCCATCACTTTCTTCCAATGGAGGTATACTTGGGTAGATAATTTAGAAGGGTAGAAAGAGGCTTGCCGGTTCTGGGACCAAGAAACACAAAAGGACTCTCTATTCTAATTCTATAATGATTTTTCATTGCAGAATTGCAGCTTGTTGGTGTAGATATCACGGGAAAACATGCAGACGGAGCCAAAATAATTTTATATAAGGTGGACCACATTTTCATTCCCACAGTTAACCCACTTTGCAATCGACAGTTCCTGGATGCTTTTCTTTTGGTTGCCAAATTTCTTATCCCAATTACATTAGTATTTATTCTGTCAATAAAAGTTGTACGTATTTTTGGTGTGATTCTCACTTAAAGTTGGATTCCATGATTGTCTTGCTTCCATCAGCAACCTTATGGCCCTCTCTTGGTATAACATTGTTTTAATTCATTTTAGCAGGTACTCCCTTCTATTTTTTTATTTTCTGTTTTTTTTATTTATCATGTTATAACTATATTTGGGATGTGATTATTGTAATAAATAAATTAATATATAATTTATTGATTTGATTAATAAATTATAAACTAAAATAATTTTTATAGGTGTTTAGCATACTAATTAATTTAAAAAAAAATCCTGATTTGATAAATTGACATGGTAACTTATAATTTATAATTAGTACTTTTTTAATTTTTTTAAATTTGTCCCATTTCTTTTAATTTAATAATAATTTATATCTTAATTATGTAAATAAATATTTAAGTTTTGCTAACTAATTTGATATATATATAAATAAAATAAGCAACTAAATAAATAAATATATGATATCATAAAATATATTTAATTATATTTTGGATAATGATATTATTATTTTGAATATCTTGATTGTATTAATATAATTTAATTTTAAAATAAATATGAATTAATTTAATTCATATATATATTTATATTAATACATCTTTTTGTATTATTTTATATTTCTTAATTAATTTTATCAAATGCTTCTAATATAGGTCTCTTTTAGCAATTAGCTAATTACATTAATAATTAGTTAATGAAATTAGTTGTTAATTAATAATTAATTGTATTAATTGATTTGATCAATCAATAATATTAACTATTTATATAAAAATATTTAATAAAATTAACTATTTATTATTAGTTATTTATATTTAAAATGATATATAAGAATATATATTATAATTTAATTGAGTATTATTTTACTTTAATGATATTTTAGATTCTATTATATTATTTATTATATTAAATTTTTTTAAATGTTATATTATTATAATTTACTTTACTTATTTAATTTTCCTTTAAATTTTGAACAATTATAATTTTCTAGTTAATAAATACTTATAATATTTTGATAGATGTAGTAATGATTAAAGTTTATTTTATAAATATTTTTAATATTAAATTTAAAATCCATATGTTTGTTACTAAAAATATTGATAAATTATACATTTTAAGTATGAAAATATATCTTTCACAAATAATATCATTCCATTATTTGTTTTTTCTTAATATCTATTGTCTTTTAATTCAAAAGTTATAATTTGATAAAATATTAATAATTTTCTCAATATATATTTTATTATTCATTATGAAATAAAATATGTATTCTCTTCTTTTTTATACAATTTGATAGAAAAAATATGATTGTATTCATGTAATTTTTTATTACTATGTAAATATTTTGATATAATTTATTTTGCTTATTTAGTTTTTATTTAAAAAATAAATAAATATAATTTAGTATTTTTCTTATTTATCAATCTTGGAAAAGTAAAAAAAATTATAATTATGAGTGAGAATATTTTTTGAACTAATGCAAATCAATCATTTCAAAAAGTTATTGCTCTTAATTTTTTCAAAATGGCGAATTAATAAACTAATTAAAATAATTATTTATCAAATATTTTTACTAATTTAGTTAAAAATTAAAAATACTCACGTAAAAATCTATCAAACAGTTATTTACCAACTATCCTTATAATTAATTAATATATAAATTATTAATTATCAACTATTAATTAATTTATTAATGATGAGTTATTTTATATTAAAAAAACTTGCCTAATGTAATATCTAAGTAAAAATTCTATTGACAATCTCAACAAATAACCAATACCCTCTCAATAGAATTGATAATACCTCGTTCCTATCTTTGTACTTATCAAAAGAAAAACAAAACTCTGAATATCATCATTATATTCTAAAAAGGACTTCATCAATAAACATTAGCATATTATTATTTTCTATAATAAATGCATATTTTGTATATCATGAATATGGGACTCATTAATGCACTAAAATACACAATCTATAAATTTAAAAATGAAAATCAATCATTTGCTGATAATTATTACTAAAATTAATGGCATTGCCCGTACTATTTCACAAACCTCCTTTGGCTGTTAGGAAATGTTTACTCCCTTTTCTTGTTATCATTTTTTCCCCTTTAAACACTATAATCTTGTAAAATTTTATAGAAATACTATCTAAATAAAGTTAATTAAAAATAATAATTCTTATGAGATGATTTAAAATATAATTCTTTGATATGTATTTTGAAATATTCAATTTTTTAATATTTTTATTAAACGTGCAACGCTATACAAGATTATAATTTTTTATATACTTTGCATGTTAAAAAAATTATTGATATAAATTTCATTACAAAATTTTTAAATATTTTTAAAAATTGAAATTAAACATAAATATTTTAATAAAATTTATGTTTATGTTTTCAATGTTTTTAACTTACTAAATTGTTTTAATACCAACTTTCGAAAGATTAATGAAAAACTTATTTTTATTTTAAATATTTATACTACTCGTGAGAAAAAAATATGTTGTTAAAAAATAGTAATAATTAAGAATGTTTAATAATAATAAAATAATTTTAATTATTTTTATTGATATGCAACACATGAATAAATGATAGTATAAATTCATAAATTTAAATTTTAAAATCATATCTCTAAGTTTTGTGAAATAATGCTAACTTTACATGGTTAGTTTTTAAATTTAAATTTGATTTATTATTATTATAAATTTTTTTACACTATTAGTAAACAAGAAGATGACGTTTCATTTAAAAAATTAGTTATAACTAATAATTTTTATTAATAGTAAAAATATTTTAATAATTTTTAATGATATAACAATAAATAAATAATATAAAATTATTTTATATTAATAATTGATGAAATTTAAATATTTAATTTTTTAAAATTTATGATTGTAATTCTTTAAATTTTATTCGAATTGCTTGCAACTTTTAGTTCGGATCACATTCATGTCATCCAACATTCATGGCAACCAATTAAAAAACTTATTAGTTGGCAAGAATGTGAACTAAATTGAAGGATGCAATCTCAATAAAATTTAAAGAAATACAATTATAAATTCAAAAGTTTTAAAGATTTAAATTTGATCACTTGATATAAAATAATTTTATATTATCACTTATTTATATATGTTATTGCATCATTAAAAATTATTAACAATTTTTTTATTATTAGTAAAAATTCTTAATTATAATTGATTTTTAAGGGCATATTATCTTTTTCATTCACTAATAGTAATGGATTAAATTAAATCTCAAAAGCTAATTACATAAAGTTTTAGCATTATTTCATAAAACTTAAAGATATGATTTTGTTATAAAGTAAATTAAATAGTTAATAAGTTGTTAAAATAACAATGCATTAAAATATTTAAAATAAAAATAATTATTTTACTTATATTTCAACTATTAAAATAATTGAATAAGTTAAAATATTAATATCATAAATTATGATGTTATACAAATTAATCAAATAATTTAATAAACTAAACATTGAAATCATAAAAATAAATTTTATGAAAATATTCATATTTGCTGTTAATTTTTAAAAAATTAAAAATTTTTGTAATGCAATTTATATCAATAAATTTGTTTATTGTAACAAGCAAGGTATAATATAAAGTTTAAAATATTTAAGAAAAATGAACATTTCAAAATACATATCAAGTATCATATTTTAAATCATCTTGTAAGAATTATTATTTTTAATTAAATTTATTAATTTAGATAATATTTCTACAAAAAAATTATAAATTTATAGTGTTTAAAGGGAAAAATTAGTAATAAGAAACGGTAGTCAACATTTGATAACAGTTAAGAGAAGTTTGTGAAATTTTAAAAAATGAAGGAAAAATTAATAAATAATGTTTAAATACCAGGAAAGATAAATGAAGTTTACTCTACCATAAAATAATAACAACTCGTAAAGAAGAGAGCAGCCAACCGATAGATAACCAACGAAAGGAATACTTTTTTTTTTCCAACTAAATCAAGGATACTTTCTATGCACTCACAAGGAAATTGAATAAATTAATTAAACCTAAGTCCAAATTAATTAATTGAATAATAATGATAATAATAATAATAATAATAATAATAATTGTCCGATTCAGGAATACTTTTGAATGCACAAATAAATAGGAGAGTCAGATATGATTTTGTCGTTTTACAAGAGAAGCTAGGCAGTCTCGTCCACGAAGTCATGCTGATAGAGTCACGACCGTTCCGTTTGTTTTTCTCATCAGGCATCCCAAGCTTACCAAGGAATCTCCACACTGTGTTATGCGATTTTTTCTTCACCAAAGATAAAATATAAGTTCTTTTTTTTTTTTTTTTTTTTTTGGGGGGGGGGGGGGGGGAGGGGCCAAGAACATTAAGATATACAATATCCAGGAAATTTTATAAATGAGACAAAACAGTGACGAAAAATTCTTAAGGAATATTTTCTTTAATATCATAAGTAATACATAAAAATAAGCATAAATTTTGAAAATTATATATATATATATATATATATATATATATATATATATATATATATATATATATATATTAAAGGACTAAATCGTATTATCATTTTCTTTAAAACAATTCATGCCTTCTGTAAATATTTATATTTCATAAATCTTTTCTCTACAAAATTCTATTCTTCAAACATTAGGAGATTTATATTTATACTAAAATGTAATTTGTGTAATGCATGAATCTTAATTATTTTGTAATATGACATTTTTGTTACTTAGATTTTATAATAAAATATTTTATTATTAATATTCAAAAAATTAAGCTTTATTATATTATAACATTGATTTCATTTCACATAATAAATAAGTTAATTTATAACTTTATACTTAAGTCAATAAACTATAAGTTAACTTGTAAAAGTATTTTGCATATTAACTTATTAAAAAAATAAACCTTAATTTAGTAAGTTATTTTGAATAGTATATAATTTATATAAGCTACTAATTCTCTAAATTGTTAAATATATTTTTATTCTTTTTATTAATTTACAACTCATGTTTTTCATTAATATGAATTATTTTAATTTATATATCTACTTCTATTAATATGTATTTTTATATTATTTTATAATTTTAATTAGTCTAACAGCTAATTTTATAAAATATTTCTTATACAATTAATTAACTTATCAGTTATTAACTAATTTATTAACTACTTAGATGAAATAAAGCCATTATTTCATTATACAAATGGTCTCCTATCGATATTAGTCTTCATAATGTGAAATTTTTTTACATTTTTTTAAACTCAAATACACAATAGCAAATCAAATTAATACATACATAATTAAAATGTTTTCTTTCTTGTGTTAATCAATAATTAATATTTGTAACTTGTAAAATTCTCTTTTTCAAAACATTTGCAATTAAAAATCAAAATTTTTACTTAACTCTCTATAATATATTAAGGAATTCTCTTCTGATCTACAATCAGACTGGCAAATATTAAGTATATTAAACTTTTTTTGGGTTGTACCATATAAGTGAATGAACATAAACCTAATATTTTAAATTAAAACACTTAAGGTTTAAAGAACAACTTTAAAAAATTTGACTTTATAAGTCACAAATTTAAATAGGAAAGTAGTCATAACATCATTAACACCACAAAACTTTAAACTCAAAAATTTGAATGAAGTTCATTCACAAATTTAAAAAGAGTGATTCATACTTTATATGACAAAGAAAAAGAATAGGAATAAGAATTTGAAAAGAAAAAAATCAATGTAATCTTACTTTAAATTTATCATGACAATAATAGGAATATAAATTTAAATTGAAAAAGAAAAAAATAACAATCACAGTTAAATTTTTCTCACAACAAAGTAATAATAATAAGATCCCCACAAAAATCATCAAAAACTACACTAATTAAATCATGAAACATATAAATTTTCACTTAAAACATAAATGAATTGAAAATTTGAAAATTAACATTCATGTAAACATATCAATAGCATGAGACCTATTAATTCTAATTGAACTTAAAACCAAGAGCAAATGTTATCAAGACCTTGACTATTATCCCCCCTTTGTTCCTTGCAGAGAACATTATCTAATTCAAACTCAAGAGACTAACCTCTTAAAAATGAAGATAGAAAGATGAAATGGAAAGAAAAGAGGCTCTGTAAGAAATGGAGGTAAAGTAGAAGACAAAGTTCAGAAATCCAATCAAAGAAGATGAAGCATGAAGAGTTCTAGCAAAGAAAAAATATTAAAAATAATAATAAATAGCATTTCAATTTTACAAATTCAAAGCAAATTAAGGAAGTTCAAAGAAGAAAACACAATAAATTAGGAAAAGAGATCAGAGGGATTATGAAAATGTAATAAATAAAAAAAAGAAATCAAGAAGATTATTCCAAAGAGAAAAAAATGCACAAAAATTAGAAAATTCAATAAATCAAAAAAAATAAATCAAAGAGTGAGGATGGCAATGAGCTAAGTTAAGCTATGTTGGACTTAGCTCAGGCTTGACTTCTTCTAATTTTGTTCAACTTATGACTGAACTTGAATTTGACTCGAACTAAATTTTTCAATTTGAGCTCGACTTAAATTGAGCTCACTGTTAGGTTGGCTCAATAAACTCTAACTAATGTTTAAAAATTCAAATCAAACCAAATAGTTCAATTAAAAAATTCGTGAATTGGACACATGTCTAACTTAACTTATCATTAAAATTAAAAGTTTTTAATTGTATAAAAAAAGTACTAAACCAACATTAAACTAATTAATAGGCATGAACTTGTTATTATCTCATGGTTCCTGCTTTATAATTTTATATTATCACTCCTATTTTATAGTAAAAATATTTTCATCCACCCTTTATAATATCTGATATGAACTTTCATTTTGAGGGTTTTCACATCTTCTCAACTCTTTTTAAATAATATTCTTAAATTACATTTACCTTAAACATATAACTAATTTCAAAATGAGTATGACATTAATTATACCAATCATTAACTCCATTTATTATTCTATTTTAATTATAATTCAAATTCAAATGTAAATAATAAATTATGATTATTATTTTTTCTTTGTAATAAGTATTTAATTTAGAAGTTATGTTAAAAATAGGTTTATAATTAATATATATTAATTAATCTTAAATTATTTATATTATTCAAGTAAACTTATGATATAATTGAGTTGAACATTTCTAAGTTAAGGTTCAACTCATTTAATATATGAACCAAATTATTTAATCTATGTATAACTCATTTGATTCATGAGTTTAGCACATCGAACTAAAAGTCGATTTGAGTTTCAAGTATCTATAATCTAGTTTGACTTGTTGTCAACTTATCAAAATGATTATAAAAATGTAATAAATAAAAGAAATCATGAATTTTTTCTCAAATTAATATAATTTACTATATATAAATGAGAAATTTAATCTTTTGCATTGATTATGTGAGTTTGACTCATTGTAGTGCAACATTTATTAAGAAAAGATTGATTGCATAAGTATAACTCACCGTGGCACAATATTCATTAAAAAAGAATGATAAATTAACACGTAATAAGTAAATAATATTATTTATAAAAAAAGATAGAAAACAATATGACTAATATATAATGTATAAATATGGATATAGATTTGATATACTCTACATGGCAGAAAGTTTGCCATGTATAATTTTTCAAAAGGAATAAATGAAACTAATGAAAAGAGTAAAAATGGAGACCAAAATTAATGTAAGATATCTTTTAGTGGTAATGATTTTCTCAAAGTTAAAAAGTATTTAAAACAAATGTTGAAGGGGTAGCAAAATTTTATATACTTATTATTATGCAATGTTTGTATAAATGCATTAAATATATAAATAATATGCAAAATATGTGTAAAAGTTATAAATTTTTTAAAATCATGCAATATTTTTCAAGAAGTAATAAAAAATATTAATAGTTTATTTAATTTGATATTTTAAAATTTTGTGTTAGAATTTAATTTGCAAGTGCCATTATGTAAGACCTTACTACAATAAGTGGGATAAAATAACTACGCACTTATAACTTATGCTCTTTTTTACCCTTATGTGTAGAGGTGGGCAAATGCAATGTGAGCTAATTTTTGCATTGAATCCAATTTCAAATAAAATGGGTTTAAGCTAAGAAACAAGGTTTAAGGCTTTGGTTTAGACAAAATTATAGAATTTATTTTATAAATGGGTGGGACCTACACTTATATATTTAATATTTAATTAGTTCAGTTGGATCAAGTTTTATATTTTATATTTTATATATTAAATATTTTATTTATATTATATACTATTCATGTATTATGTAATACAAATTTTAATTAAAAAAAATTAATATATGCATATATATAAGTCTTTTAACTAATAATTTTTTCTTTTTTACATATTAACTATAATATATATGAAAATGTAGTGTGTAGGTTTTGACATTACATATATATATCGAGTCCAAACAATGTTAAGTTTAGGCATCCTCTAAAAAAAATTGGACTTAAAAATAGAAAGTTGTGCTAAAATTGTACTAAGTAAAATAAAGATATCACAAT
This sequence comes from Sindora glabra, assembly GCA_020226215.1. Classification (NCBI taxonomy): domain Eukaryota; kingdom Viridiplantae; phylum Streptophyta; class Magnoliopsida; order Fabales; family Fabaceae; genus Sindora; species Sindora glabra. Next base: position 78,026,228 of record CM035226.1, read on the forward strand.
ATTAATACATGTCATTTAACCTAATTTTTCACTATTGCTCCAAATCTAATTCAAAACATTTTCAATACATGGATAATTTTTTGTACAGGTGCAAACATTTGATACTTGTCGAATTTATCAAAAAAAGAAGATATTATTTCCACAAGAACGTGTAATTTTGGCAATTCCAGATCATTTTCAAAAGGCTAATTGATCAATTTGAAAAAGGTGATGTAGAGGAAAAGAAAGGTTTCAAAATAAATTGCAATGTAGAAAAGGTATGAAGAAAGCATGAATTGAATGTCAAAAAAGGAATTAAATATAAAGGTATTGCAAAGAGAAAGCTCTTTAGCTTGGTACTTGCCAAAGCCAAGCCTTGCAATGCATGATTCCAAAGTTTTTAACTCAAGGTTTGGTGTTTATTACTAAAGCAAAATTAGCCTTGAAATCTTATATTAAAATAGTCATAACACATGAAGGCAATTAAAGCGATGACAAGAAAAGGAAATACAATAAGTACCATCTAAAACTTTTATTTAAAAATTTATTTATTGAAGATCAAACTTGTTAGTTGTTGATACAACAAGTACCATCTAAAACTTTTATTTATAAATCTATTTGCATAAGATATGAGACACATTTTAACCCCTAAAATGCCTAATTACAATGTTAATCATGAGATCAAACTTGTTAGTTATTAATAGAACAATCTTTCTCCTGTCCTACAGAGCCTACACCTCGCCAATGAAACTAAAAGCATTTTCACATCTAAAAAAAATAAGAAAATAATAGCCTTAGTATAGGCACTATCCATATAGGTTTTAGTCAGAATGACGATCGTCACCTTATTATGAACAACAAATTCATTGGTAAAGTGATGAAAATCAAGATGCAAGATGCCTTTAACATTCCACACTTCAATACCAAACTTATGGAGTGTTAAACCTCTCAATATACAAAAAGACCGCACAAAGGTTGGATGAACTTTAAATACCACTTTACATTTTTTTTGTAAAGAAGTTTCTTATAGATAAGTCTATATGTATGGAGCATTCTTCTATAGTAAACCCTTGACTACCTTTCACTATGCTACAACATCACTTGTCATTGTCATGAAGGGTGAGCTTTCACTCACATCAAGATTGACCAAGTATTTTATGACACAACATAGGATTAAAAGGAAAAAGTATGATAAAATCCTTAAAAGGTTCTAAGAGATACAAGGTGTGTCCAGCACCTTCTATCAGGGATCATCCATATTTGGCAATTGATGTTAGAGGATGAGTTTCTTTTTCTTAGTTGCATTAAGAGGATATAATCCCACACCACTTGGAATTTGCTTGAATGAGTAAACTTCCTTTTAAGAAAATCCCTATAGTGTCTTAAACCAATCCATTCCTTCCATTGGATCCAAGGAAACTTGGTTTAGAGTGCTTGTGCTCATTTTAATGAATTGAGTTTAGTTTAAAATGCCTGTGGTCATCTTAATGAATTAAGTTTTTGATGAGATCAGATTTGCTCATGATGCAAGAAAACCAATTGGATCGTCTTGAAAATAGGTAGAAGATAAGAGGAACTTGACCCTAACCATGACCTGCCAGTGGAACCAAAGTTATTAAACAAAACGTGACCTTAATCGTAACCTGCCAGTAGAACTAACATTATAAAATTTAGTTCTTAACCCAAGAACAAAGAGGAAGCTCTCACGATAGAGAAACACTCAAATTTTTATTAATCATCAAAGTCTGCTGAGTATGAGGAACAAGCCTCCTCATATAGCTTTCTAAAACTCTAATTTAGAATGGGCTCTAATTAGCCCAAATCTAATTCAGCAACTTAAACTTAATAAAAAACCTTCTAAATGACTCTAAGTAAAACATAGTAAAATTCTCACAGTAAAATTCTCACAGTAACATGATAAATATTTTAAAGTAAGAAATGGGCTTAAACACATTTATACTAAACTAAAGCCCAAAATACTCCAGAATGACCTAATACATCAAATAACAAAAACAAAGACTATTCAAAGAAATTTAACCCATAATTACCAACGAAATTCAAATAAAAATAGGAAATTGGGCTTATTCATTATCTAATCATGTCCAAACAAAATATAGCCCAATAAACTAAATAATTGTAGCCCACAAGTGCATCATGATCATGCGAATTAGGCTCTTCAAATTTAAGTCTTCAAGTTGGGCTCAAAGCATCCTTAAAGTGACCCATTTTGGTGTAGCCTTTATTCCAGGTTGATCTTCCTTTCTTTTGATATCCATAATTAGGCCTTGCAAAGCTTAATTCATCCTCTTAGTTCTAGCTTTAGTCATGGGTCTTCCAATTCCATGTAAAGGATCTTTAGGTTGACTAGTTGGATCTCTATCATTTTTATAGAAACCCTAGATAATGATGAATTCTTTGGTTTCCTTCTTTGTAATTATAGATTTTGAATCGATAATCAACTAGCTTTTTTTAAACATAAATTTAATGAAAAACTAGAAGATTAGGAGAAGAGAAAAGTAATAATAATCATAACTAGGGGTGAAAGTTTTAGGTCCAATTATTATAAACCACCCGTTGGAAACTATAATTATGTGGTTTAGGCTAGATTAAATACTATAATGGATAAAAATGGACAACATTTAAAGGAAGATTTTAAGTGTGCAGGCAAAGATGGGTTGAAATTCACTATCCAATTCTAATCACAACTCACTTGCTCAATATTTAATACATTGTTGTCACAAAAACACAAGGACAAGTAACATCAACTTTAACCCACCAATGGATGAACCTCAATTTTAGAATAATTTTTTTCTTCAAATTCATTATAAATCCTCAATGAAATCAGACATTAGAATTCCCTAATGATGGTAGTCCTTTAATTCTATATATTAAGGATCATAACACTTTACTGCCTACCTTAAGCATTGATGAATATGTAGTGGAATATCAAAAATTGCCTTTAAACCAAACAGCTGAATTGGTCAATCGAGGATACTACTCCAAATAATCCTCACTCTGATCTTTGTTTATTATTACAAACACTGTAGATCTCACATCCTAATAATTGATAAATCTCTCTCCTTCCTTTTACTTCTTTTTAACTCTAATTTTATTTGTTTGACTATTTATTCCCAAGAATAAATCTTTCTCCCTCTTTTTACATTTTTTTAACTCTAATTTTATTTGTTTGATTATTTATTTCCTAAGAACCTGTGACAAAGTTTTCATAGGGTTGAACTCTCAATCAAGTTTGTCTTTTTTTACTTAAACCCACCTGCATTCGTAAGTACTCGCAAATAACCACAAGGCTTAGGTCTAAACAGGTGACATGGTTTTTGTGAGAGGTTGTGGGTCCAAATTTCATTGCATGTAATTTTAAGCAGGCAGTTAGTTTAGGGTCCCTAATTGCTTCTAACCACCTAATTTCCACCCCAAATCACAACAAGTTGAAAAATTGAGAAATAGCATTTTATACCTAGCTAAACTAATCATTAACTAAACTTCTCTCACCTATTTAGGTTTCAGGAACTAAACCATTTCCTTAAGAATGCCAATCATTTACATAGGAATGGTATTTATCCACCTTCGAGGCAACAATCATATAATGGGTTGTTAACCAAAATGACTTAATTCCTTTCCCTTTGAGAAAAGTTCACCTTAATTGAGGCACTTGACTTAAGGTAGAAGTATGCTTCTACAAATCTTACTACTCCCTAACTTAAATCCCTATAATTTATTAACCTGTCATGGTGAAGCAAAGCTAGAATGACAAGACACTAAATTAAGAATGACTAGAATGTCATTAAAGTGATCATAATAACCATACCTTTTAGGTAGGCTACAATTAGATTCTCAACTCAACTTTTAAAGCTTAACTTTTCAATTTTTTTAAGCATAAATCATTGTTAAATAAAAATAAATAAAAGAATAAAACATTCATCATTTTGATAGCAACATGAATTACCTGCTCAATCTTACTAATAATGCTCAAATTTACCTCCTTACAATCCTAGATAATGCAAGCACCTCTTGCAAAATCCTAAGTCTTGATCATCATCATAATTCAAAAAAGTAAAAATCTAACAATAGTAAGAGCTTGTGGCTTTTTCATTTGAATGTCCATAAAAATAAGTACTTTCACTCTTTGCTTCGCCAATTGCGATGAAGATTCTTTTTATCTTCTACATCCTTACACTAAAAGAAAAAAATCTTAATCCTTATCTTCTAACAAATGTTTATGCCCAAATAAAGATTAACTTTAACCTCATCTAACTAAATAGCTCCCCTACCTCTTCTATCTGAAAGCTTTAAACTAAAAAGTACATGTGAAATGATGATTTTGTTGTTCCAAGCAATGAATTTAAAGATAACAACTTCCACACAATAAAGTCATTAAATCCCACCTTAATGGCCAAACTTACAACTACATAAGTGTCAACCAAGCCTTTCTCACCATAACATGGTAATAGTCCACCTAAGATTAAAGTATAGGATTGTGATTCCATTTAGGATGATCAAATGACACTTATAATGATTCCCTTTGATGATTCTCTTTAAGTAGTAGATCACTAAAGGAATAAAATATATCTCTTCCACTACTTCCACAAGGTATTGATCAATTTTATTATAAAAGCACTTGAATAGCTAAATATTTTTCCAAGTCTTTTTTTATATAATGTCCAATTATCTGATCTCTTTCTATGGATTTAAAGAGATCTTCTCTAAAATTTTTCATCCATCTTCACAAGGTTTATCCCTTAATCAAATCCCTAAAAAATTTTAAACTTTTAAATATCTTCTCCTTGATAAAAAATGACACCTAAGGTGAAGTTTATGCTTAAGTGGCTTATAGTTATCTTTATTTCTTTAATTGTACAATAAAGGGTAAAAGGATAGAGAGAATACTAAACTATATGAAAATAATACTAACAATAAGAAAGGAAAACAAAGGCCTTTATAGGAGAAGCATTAAAAGTCCTTTCTACCTACTTTGCCTTAAGAATGGCAAAATTTACTCCTAAAATAATATTTAACCATTGATAGTATTTTGTATAGTATCTTTAGTTCCTAACACCTTTTTGAATTTCTACATTATAGAGTTAATAGTTAATGTTCCTTGAAAAACCCTTCCTTAACTTACTAAAAGAAAGCTTAAAGCCTAAAAGTCTTTAGAACCTTTGCTAACATTTCATACCCCTAAACTACAATGGCAAATCCAACAACATAGGTGAATCCAAAGATAAATAAAAAATGCATATTTAGAATAATGCAAAAGATAATAATGAACAAAAATATCAATAAGTTTAGTAAAATATTTAAAAAGTATATTAGGCGCTTTAAAACTCATAAAATACCAATTGAACTTTTACATAAAAATCCCTTTAACAGGCTACTCCATTCTTCACTTCCTCAATATCTTTGTTTTCATTTTCTTAACTCAACATTCTTATCACCACCTTAAGTAGAAAGTTAATTAAAATTTTCACCTTACTTTTCCTCAACCACCATCATGGAAAGTGTTGCATGCACATTACCTTCTTTAGTTACTCTAGTCTCCATCATTACTTTCCACCAATTTTTACATATTGAGACATATTGTCCTATATTCCACAGGGGTGGTCCACTTACACCTTAATAAGGTAATGCACATAATGATTGAGTTTACCTATGTTTAACTCCATGCTTAAATTATTCCTCTTCACTTACTCCATAATATTGTTCCATGAGCTGTGGTAGTTTCACAAGCTATTAACCTTTAAAGTAGCATACTTCTTTTTTATGCCCTAATAGTAGCAAAGTCCTTTTCCAAAGAATACATTTTGTTTTCTTCTTGACTTAATTTTTTCACTAACTAATCTTGCTCATTATTCACCTTTCCCACATGCTCTTTGGAAAATTTTACTTGCACTTTTAACATTGACACTTTCTCCTTGATCTCACATAAATCTTTCTCTTTGAACTCATCGACCATTTTTAGCTTTGTTTCCAAATCAATCTTTAACCTTTGTTCTCCTCCTTTACCTTACAAAGCTACCTTAAGTCCTTCTTGAAAGCTTTTGCCACTTGCTCTACCTTTGAGGAGGAGAAAAGTTTTGAAAAAGAATCATCTCCCTAAAAATATTAGAAGGATCTTTATCAATTGTAATTACCTTCCTTTCTGATTGAAGACTACTTGTAAAAATTCTCTCTAACCCATGTTTTTTCATTGCTATCTTATCATGAAAAGCCATTATTGCACCTTATTCTAGGTCGCGCACTTTCACCACTTCCTATCTTTCTGGATGTGCTCATTTGATGTTGCCTTCTCATCTAGTAAGTGATATGCATAGTTAGCATAGGAATATTCATCATCTTCTTGTTCCCAAGACTTTTGAATTCCTATAAAATAAAATCATAAAAGTTAGATAGCAATAATGTGAGAATGGAAATTAAAAGAAAAGTAATAAAATATAAGAGTTTTGTAACGCCCAATAATGTTTTATTACTTGCCTAATGACATTCATTTTTGAAGCATTATTTATTGACAGTTGAGTCTCATAGACAACTGAAGTAGTGTTAAACAAAATTAAACTATAAACATAAAAAAGAACTAATTACAAAGTTTTATGATGATAAATAGAAATTATGCAATCATAAAGTGTTATAAAAGTAACAAAAATCTATTAAGAAAATAGTAATTAACTTATAAAAACTTGGTGGGACTTGTTATCAATGTCCAAAATAATGGATTTGTTACTTAAAAAACTATATCCTTGTAGATCAATGCAAACAAGAGCCAAGCAGCATCATTTTCATTAGCACACTAGAGATGAAAAATAAAATAAACACTATAAAAATAAACATTATAAAAGTTGTATCATAAGAAAATTTTAAAAAATATAAATTATAAAAATGAAAATTGATAGCTAAGAAGTTATCTATATATACAATATCAACTTTTAAAATATAAATTTTCTCTAGGAAGATCTTCAACCTATAACCCTTCATTATGATTATCTTACACATGGAACCTTTCAAATTGCTTTCATCATTCATTGAAGGTATAGTCTTAAAGAGAAAAAATAGGTCTCCTAAATATCATAACCTATGTTATCTTCATTTACATCACCAATAATTTGCCTCTTTTCTTGAAGAACTACTACCACTTCTTATTAATTAGGTCTATGATATTAAAAAGTTTCTTTTTCTTTGAATAATTTCTTTTTATGTGCTTCTCCATTAAGATATACCAATGCGAATACTAACTTATGGATGTGGATGTCATTATTATTCTCAAACCATTCACATTGAAACCTTAACAACTAGAATTTAATATAATCAAGCTCCTAAATGTCTCTAATAACCCTATTATATGACATATTCACATAAATAGGATGTTACATCCCTTAAAATTTGAATTTTCATATAATATGGTCAATTAAGCAATTGAAAGATTTAGGATAAAAATATTCAAGTATTTACGACTAAAGTAATAAGAACATTTATAATTCTAGACTTATAGTGTTTGTGACCTTGAAAATTCCTTCTTCTTTTTTAACTTAGAGACATACACCTGCAATAGATTTTGAAAAAAAAGAGATCAATACTCAAATATGTAATTTTAAACATTTCTAATAATAATGGTTAATTAAAAGCATACTGAGAGAGTGGGGGAATGGATTTTCTCCTTCTTCCATTTTACCTCTGACCATTCCTTCTTCATCTAATAAAAAAATTAAAGGCACCTTCTCAATTTCCCACTTTCACTCCTTCTCTCAAAGTTTCAATATCTTTAGAAAAACTTTATCTTCTCCTAATTTCACTTCTCTTAAGGTAAGAATTTCTAAATGCTTTTCCCTTTTAGTGGATTCTATGGTTTAGCTTTTCCTAACTCTTTTTTCTCATAGGTTTTAATATGTTTTTGGATCTCAAAGTTAAAAGAGAATTAAACCCTAGCCTTTAATCTTTTATCTTGATGTTTAAAGGCTTATTCCCTTTTTTTTTAAGCATTATGAGTAACATTCTACTTAAAACTCCTATTTATATTATAGATTTTGCATTTTTGAAATAAGTTTGTGTTACATTTGCTTTTGATTCAATAATGATGATATAATGTGTTTCTAGCGTGATATGGTAATATGGTTGTAAATTGCTATGATATAAGTGAAAATTAATGCGACAAAATGGGAGATGAATAATAAATTTTGCAAGATTTCTACAAAATTTCTTAAGGTAATTAGCTACTTAATTGATTCCTTATGATTAGAATGATTACTTATTAAGTTTTGAGTAAACTCACTATACAGCCTTCTCTTCCTTTTGTAGGGAATCTTTTCCTATAGATGCCATGTTTTTATCAAGATTAGTTAAAGGTGAGCTTGTAGCAAGAATTCTTATGGTATTTCAATAAGTAATGAGATAGTTAGACTAGGTAATTATATCTCAATACTATAGAAAAGCTGATTATGTCAATTGCTTGATGAATTTGATGTCAGTTTCAAACTATCATTTTATTGAGCATTGTTGTAAATATTTTATGACATCAATTACAAAATCATTGTAAACAATAAATATTACATTAGTTTATATAATAAATAAACCATTGTCATTTTTTGTAAGACACACAACTTAGTAACTAGTCACATTTAAATTCATTGATTTTTGTTAAGTAATTATCATTGAAAATTAAAATTTAATATTAGTTTATTTTAATAACTGACATAGAATATGTCATATACCGCATTAATCTAACATTGTGTTACTCTTTCCTATAAAGAAATAAAAAAAAATTTACTTACACTTTCTCCATTTTGTATAGTGTCTTAGAACGCCTCCTATTATACTACTTCTAACCTAAAATATATCTAAACACAATACTTCAACATTATAATACAATTTAGATATATGGGATTAGGAAATACCTAATGATTTGCATTATCGAATGGCATATATCTAGAGTATTTTTAAACTATAAGTGAACAAAGTAAGTAAACAAAAATTTAAATGTTGTAACAATTGCAAAAAAAAGAAAAGGAATTTATCATGGTGAAAGAAAATTTACCTCCCAGTTTATCATGGATATTCCCATTTCTTATATTTCCCACATCTTAACCAAACCAAAATCTTTATCCTAATTCCAACAATTTTGAGTTAAAAAAAGTTTGAAAAATAGTGAAAGGTAACCTTAATAAGAAATAGGGGTCTCACTATAGATACCCATTCTCAATATTTGAGTTTAGCATTCCGTAGAAAAGCACTTTTAAATTCAATACATGTAAATGCAATGAAAAATATTCATTAAAATTTCATGTATGATATTACACAGAATACTAAAAAAGATGAATGACATCAAGTTTCCTACCTATACATATATGTAAAAGTTGCATCAAAGTAAAAGGCAACAAAATACAATCAATTATGAAACCAAAACTAAGTTCCAAGATCAAATATAAGATATAAAATAAATCCTTACATTTATATTCTATATTTTTCTAGTGAGTGTCAAACCTCATATATTTAGTCATAAGTTAACAAAACTTTAATCTTACAAATAATTAGTGAGTATAAATATAAAATTAAAGAAAATTATTTTAAAGTTGGAAGGAGAGCATACCTTAGTAGAGAAAAAATAATTTTAGGCTTTAAGATGAAATTTACAAATAGCGCTATGACTTCACTCTTTTTATTTTCATCTCGCACCTTCTATTTTGTAGTATTTAAAGTTTACATGTTGGTTAATAATAAAAAATGATGTGTATAATAAAATGACTTCCTTCAATTATAGAATTTTCAATATTGGCTATTAAATAAAAAATAATGCCATAAACTAGAATTATTTATTTTTTCATTATTTTCCAAGCAAAAATTTTATAATTTTACAAGTCAACAATTTTAAAAAAAAATTTGCATGATAACATTTTTCTCATATAATTAAACAAATATAAATAGTAATAGATTGAACAATCTAATAAATGAGAAATTATAATTTACAATAAATAAAAAGTTTTAGTTAAGGTTAATGAGAAACTAACAAATAAATAATTTAACAAATAAAAAACTATAAACTATAGATTTTTACTTAAAATATTATTGCACAAAAATATTAGTGTATCCTCTAGTAGCCAATCATAGGATGATTGTATTTGCATACTTTGTATTACATTTTTTTATAATGACATTTAAATTATAATGTTTAATGTTATATTTACATAATATAAGTAAAAATAATAATTATCCTTGGAATAATTTATATTATTCCTAAAATATCCTTAGTTAAGTATTATTGTAAATTAAGGTAATAATAATGCATCACAATTAGTATGTATATTAACTAATGATTATGGTCATAGATATAAGATATCAAGTTAACTCATAGGTACACATTGGAGAATAAATGTATTGGACTAACTCGTCATAAAAATGCTATATAGATCACTGTGTAAATGTCATAAATAGTCCTCATAATGATAAGGATGTATATGGTCCTTTCCTTAAAGTTATTACAATTACCTACATGAGGAGTTATGTATTTTGATACCATCAAATGCCACCTCTAATAGAGTTGGCCTAGTATGCCACGAATTATGTAGAAGGATGTGAGTAATTTAGATAAGATTTTATCCCTCTTATATAGTAGAATTGATATCTATAGGCTTTTTAATTGATTGAGGCTATAAAATGCATGTCATGCTCAAATTAATTGATATGTGATATTGATTCATTTATTTTAGTTAGTTTACTTAATAATCAAGAAACTAATAGATTGAATTATGAAGATAGTATTATATTCCATGCCCTAAGTTTAGTTTGGATATCCAAGATTTTAAGAACTAAATTTCATGAAATATTAATCATAGAAAGATTATATTGAATCACTGATATTCTCATACTCGAGTGATAATGTTGTATTGCTAAATAACACTCATTGTTTGTAATACTTAAATAGGGTTCTAAGATCACTAGCAACATAATTAGGACCTATAAGGTCATACACAATACAACAAATCAACACTTGTGCTATTATCAAAATTGTGGCATAAGATCAAAATTTTCATAGCTATGTTATTTAGCCATGGAAATACAAATTGAATAGTCTGATCATAAGTGAGCGTGACAAGAAAATTGTCATGGGAAAGAAGGTCTTGTGGCATAAATAATTTTTTTTATCATGAGTTCACTTATAATTAATAGATTTTTTTAGCTACGAGTACGAATGTGACAAATAAGGTACATCCGTGACTAGTAACTCATATTACCACAAATAAAATTATGGCAAAAAAATAAAATAAAATAATTATAAAAACTAATATAATTAGCTAATATAATTTTTTATATATCTAAATTGAATCAATTATCTAGTCAATTCAACCAAGTGTTATCCTATCATTATGTTTGCATATCCGTTAAAATTTATTAATATTTTTTTACCCATATCATGCTAGTGTAAATCATTAAAATTCTATCCATTTAGAAATTGCAAATTGCATTCATAGGGAGTCAAACATAAATTTCCAAGCTAAGGAATGTTAAGCCTTACCACTGTACTAACTTGCTTCTTTAGTATTATAGTACAATATATTTTATATAAAGTTTTAATTAATTGATTTTCTTCAAAAATAAAACTACACTCATGTGACACTAATTATATAATAAAATATTACATAAATACATATAATAAAAATACACTAATACTAAAATGCTTTATGATTTCATTTTAAAAATTATTTTTTGTAGACTAAATTTTCATTTGTTTTGTTATTAATTTTATTTGTATTAAATTTGTCCTTTACAAATATCTTATATTAATTTTATTTTCCATAAATAATTAACTACTTAACTTTGTTCTTTTATTAATATTTTTCATCAGTTATTATCAATGATGTTATTATAAGATAAAAGTAAAATTTTTACATTTTTCAAGCAATTTTTTATTATTTTTCTAAAAATTCTTTCAATAAAGGTTAAATTATATGAAACAAATATCCATACAAATCATAACTATGAACTATTATGCATATTTAAATTTTAATTATGAAAAAATTTAAATTATTATAAATATTTAATTTTATTTTTTATTTAGAATATACATTTTTATCATTCACAAATATTAGTCAAATCTTTCAATCTTTCACAATTTTTTAGTATTAACTTCATTTCTCATATGTTATCTATATTTAATTTTTGTCCTTCTATTTATTAAGTCATTAACTAATTAATAAAATTATAAATAAATAGACCAAATGAATTAAATTATTATTTTGAAAAAAATTAATATAAAATATCTGTATGAAATAAAATTAATAAAATTGGAATTACTAAGGGATAAAAATGAAAATTTAGACTATTTTATATATATCACTTCCTTAAATATAATTTACTTAAAATTTTTTGATATTATTATTTCCAATTTTTTAATGAATGTTTAGTTAATATTATAGTGATAAATGTAAAACCTATTATTGCATATTTTTATAATAAAACTTGTTATAAGTTAGATCACAAACCATACTATTTATATATATTATAATGATTTTAGCATTTTCATAATATATATATTCTTTGTTAACACATTTTTTAAGAATAATATGATATGATAAAAAAATAAATCATTTTATAATATTTTATACCTTGAATAAACTATTTTTGTTTAAGTAATATTTTAAAAATTATACAAAATAATGAATTGAAAAAATTATTGTATATGTATGTATTATATATATGTATTTGTTAATACTATTAATTTTTAATTTTAGTATATAAAAAATATAAATTCATTGAATAATTATATAACATAATTTTTAATATATTATAATATTTATTTTGTTAATATATATTAATTTTATTATGTAAATTTAATTAATGAAAAGTTAAATAATTATTTATTATTTATGAAAAATTATTACATTGTAATAAATATTAAATTTGGTGCACATGTTAACAAAAATACTTAGAAGTTTAATAATTGAGTTTTTTCTTACATATTTTAAGATTTGGGATTCAACTCCTATCTTTATTATTTTAAAAAAAATAACAAAAGTATATAAGTATACAATTTATAGGTATTTTTATCTTTTTACATATATTTTATGAATTAGTTAATTAAAAATATTATGCTTTATAATTTTTTTATTTTGATTAATTGGAGCTAATTAGTTGATTAAATAAGTTATTTGCTAAATTTCTAAAATAATTGCTTAACTTAATCAATTAATTAAAAGCGTTTAACTCAGGTAATAAATTAGCTATTTGCTAAACATTCATAGTATATAAATATTTATATTTTTTATTGTTTACACTATTATAGCATGTTGCACTTGTTACAAATAGTATTTTTTTATATGTATAGTTACAAAAATGATATATTTGGCTATGATTTTATTTATAGAATTAGTTTTTGACATAGGTAATATTTTACTATAAATGATTTTTTTTTACTTATATAATAGAATAAGTGATACTTTATCACAAGAAATGCATACTTATAACTTAATTTATGGTACAAACAATACTTTGTTACAAGGAAAGTGTTGTCTTAGGTTGGTTTGTGGCACAAGTGATATTTTTCTATGAGTAAAGTTTTTCCATAGCATGAGTAATACTTTTCCATGAGAAATATGTTTTCATAGCTTAATTTTTTGGCAAAGTAATATTTTACCACAAATAAAGTTTTTTCATAGTACAAGTGATATTTTGCCATAGATAAATTTACCATAGGTAAAGTTTTCACATAGCATAAATTTTTTAATTTTTTGCACATTCATTTGAATTTTTTTATTCTCATGGCAAAAGATAAAATTGCGATGATTTTTGAATTTTCATAACATAATTTGTAGCATAAGTGTTAATTTGTTGTAGCGATATAAAAAGCATGTCAAATATTAGGGTCATAGTATATTAGGAACTTTTAGTAAAACTAAAGCTCCTAATTAAGATAAGCTTAAATAAGACTAGACTTTACTAAGTAATAGTATAATATAATTTAGGCTATGCTTTATAGACACTAGATATGGACTTGTTATTAACCAAAGTTATGTTTAAGCTTAACCAATAACCAAAGCTCATTTATTTCTTTTTTTAAGATATCTAGTTAGATATTAAAAAGGAATTTTATCTATAAGATAAAATAAATTACATAAATAATAATATCTAACTAATATAGGTTAAATTTTTTTAAAAGAAAATATCTTAATAAGATATTTATCGTTAAAAAAAATCTAGTCAAGATATTTATTGCATGATTTGATAAAGATGTGGTCTGGATTAGAAAAACCTAGGTTCATCATCTATGAGATGGAAAGAGAGTGTGTTGTTAGGTTCTTGAGAGATTATTCTATAAGTAGAAAAATCTAGTAGCTAGCATTGTATTGAAAGAGAAAGAAAGAGTAATTTCACTCGATTAGATCAAAGCATTTGATCACTTATGTGGATACCATAGAGACATTGCCTTTTTGAATGATATTCGTGATATGTTCATGATGAGATCTAATTATGATATATTATTTTTTAGATCAATCATTCGTACATTCATGATCAGATCATTCAAATGTTAGTGATCGAAGCTAAGGTAAAATAATAACATTATTTTATGCTTCTTTTACTTGGATCCTTAGTGGATTTTGAAGTAATTTTAAAATTGTCCACCTTGCTTTTGATTCAAAACCTAATAGAATATTAAAGCCTAAAATATATATACTTAACCTAAAGTAATGGTTTTCAAAATAATAAATTATGTATATATGATTTTAATTTTAGAATTAGGATTAGTTATGACATGCCTAAGAGTTGGTATGGTTTTAAAGATAAAATTTAAGATAATTCCTAATATGCCTTAATTTGATGAAACTAGAATTTAGACTTATTTTAAAATCAAAGAGATTAATAAAGATTTTAAAATTTGAATTTAAAATAATTTATATTATTTCTTATTATGTTTTTATGCCTTTATGTGCTACATGATGTATAGTGCATAGTATGGCCTATCAGACTAATATGATTAGAATTTTATTATTAGTTATAATTTTAAATATGTCTTGTATGTCATGCCTCTCTCTATTACTTTAGATTTATACATTTTCTTATCACCTAACTCCTTTTAAATGTAACTCGAGGTTTCCTTTATTTGTATAATACAAATAATTCTCTAATCTTTTGAAGGAGTTAAATCTATGAGAAGGCCATATAAGGATCACCAAGGAGTGCACTTAGAGAAGTTGCTATACCTTAGGTTAATTAGTTGATCCTCTTATTTGTTTAAAAGGATCTAGGTAGTTACAGGGCCATACTATGTCACGATTTTATTTAATGCTTAATTTAATGTATAAGATATGTTAGAATGCATGAATAAAAGGAAAACAATTGTGAGATCTAAAATAATTAAAGTAATTAAATCCCTCAATGTAAATATTAAGTAGTTAACAAATTATGATGCTTTTTAATAACTGACACTCTTCAAAGCCTTGATTGACATAAGGTAGGTTTACTAAAGCAGAGCACCTTATCTATCTTAGTGAGACACAACAGGATAATTATGATATTAGATTATCAATTTTAGGTGTGACATAACTAGGCCATCTCAATAGGATTAAAGGGCGAGAGGCTTTAGTTCATAAGATGTACTAGGACAAGTATTTTTCACTCCACTAATCCAAAAGTTATATATAATGCAATTGGCAAATATTATCTATCTAAATAGCCAAATCTTTAGTGATTAACCATAGTTAACTTGAAACTAGGTGAAATATGGATCTTAGCCCAATAAAAAATCACAATGATGTGATTTTCCAAATCAATAGTGAGGGCTATTGATTTAAATAAATAGTGAGAGAAACACTTAATAAAAGACTTTATTAAATGATTAAAACATGATACATATTTTGTATATTTTTGTCACAAATATAAATAATAAACATTCCAACTGACTTATACTACAATTAGTCCTTAAGAAGGATAAATTAATTAGGATTAACCTCTTAGATTGGTACAAGAATTTGAGGATATTCCTCAAGCATGAATGAAAGCTATATGTTCTAAAGGGACCTATTCCTCAACCACTTAAAGTTGATGCACCTTGTGCTAAGAGAGATACTTATAGGAAGCATCATGACGACGTGTCATATGTTAGTTATCTCATGTTGGCAACCATGGACTCTAACCTTTAGAAGCAACATAAGAGTATGGAAGCTTATGTCATGATTAAGCACCTAAATAGGCTTTATCAAGGGTAAGCTTAACATGAAAGATATGATATCTCTAGAGCATTGTTTCAATCCAAACTAGCAAAATGAAACCCTACTAGGTAAATGATTTAGTATATTGAAAACCTTGAGCAATTATGTTTTCCACTAGGCTAAAAGTTAGCTATTGTTGTAGTTTTGCAATTATTAATAAAGAATTATAGTGAATTTGTCATGAATCACATCATGAACGAAATTAACAAGTTAATGCCAAAAATGTTAAGCATCCTTAAAATTGCTAAACAAAATTTGTAAAAAGCAAAGCCTAACACCATAATGATGGTATAAAATAATAAAGGCAAAGGTAGAGGGTAAAAGTAAGAAGATTTAACATCCAAGGGTAAGCCCAAGTCCTTTACATTGAAACCTAAAGGTGATGTGGCTAAGAAAAAAAATTGCTTCCGTTATGGTTAGACTAAACATTAGAGGAGGAATTGCAAGTTCTACTTGGAGGATTTCAAAAGGAAGAAGAAAGTGAGACTTTCACTTCAAGTATTTTATTATAGAAATTAGTAAACACTAGTCTATAAGATAAATATTAAATGATTGAGATCTAATGATCTAAACCTAACCTATCTCTAGCATTTTTACTTGGGCTATATAAACAAGAAATGTATATCTAAGCTTTATAAAGATGGATTTTTAGACTCATATGATTTTGAATCATTTAAGGTGTACAAATCTTGTTTACTGAGCAAGATGATTAAAGCTCCATTTGGTGGACAGAATGAAAGGACTAATGATATGTTAAACCTCATATATAGTGATATATGTAGACATATTAGTTCACTTATTAGAAGCCATTTTTAGTGCTTTATCACATTTACTGATGACTTTAGTAGATATGGATATGTATATTTTAAGAAACCTAAATCAAAATCTTTTGAAAATTTTAGGGAATTCAAGAATGAAATACAAAACTAAGGTGACAAAAGTACCAAAACATTTTAATCAGATTAAGGTAAAGAATACTTAAATTAAAAGTTTGATAACTATCTAAAAGAATGTGGTATATTGTCATAGCTCACTCTGTTTGGAACACCATAGCGGAATGGTGTTTTAAAATGGAAGAATCGTACCTTGTTTCGACATAATATGGTTCATAAAGAGTCATGTAGATCTTCTAATCTCCTTTTGGGGACATTTTCTAAAGACAACTTCTTTTACTCAAAAGTATGTTCCCTCTAAAATGGTTTAAAGACTCCATATAAGATATGGACTAGGAAATGTCCTATTATATCTTTTATAAAGATTTGGGGTGATGAGACTTAAGTAAAATAGGAAGTCTCTAACAACCTTGGACCTAAATTTGATTATTTTGTAAGGTATTCCAAGGAAACTAAAGGATATTATTTCTATAATCCTATTGAAGGCAAAGTTTCTATTTCTTGGACTAGTATTTTTCTAGAAAGAGAGTTCATTTCCAAGAAAACTAGTACAACAAAAATAGAACTTGAAGAAATTTAAGAATCATAAAATAACATTAAACCTGAATAGAGGCCATAAGTTGTTATGGAACAAGAATCTATTCAAGTAACACAAAGCCCATGTAAATTTGGTAAGACACATCATAAGCCCAAAAGATATGGATATCTTTTAACCTAAAATAGCAATGTATTGTTTATAGATCAAAATGAACCTACAACTTACTAAAAGGCTTTTAATGGGTTAGACTTTGAAAGATGGCTTGAAGCTATAAAATTTGAGATGGAATCAATGTAAATTAATTAAGTATGAACCTTCATTAATCCATCTAAAGGTTTAAAATCTATTAGGAGCAAATGGGTTTTCAATAAGAAAATTGACATGGATGGTAATGTAAAAACCTTCAAAGTGTGATTGCTCACTAAAAGTTTTAGGTAAATTCATGGTATAAACTATGACAAGATCTATACCTAGTTACCATTTTAAAATCTATCTAGATTGTGCTTGTTATTGCCATTTTTTATGATACCAAAATCTAACAAGTGGATGTCAAAGCCTTTTTCCTTAATAGGAAGCTTTTTAAGGATGTGTACATGACATAACCTGAGAGTTTTATCACTTCTAAAATTACTAGAAAGGTAATTAGCTACAAAGATCCATTTATGGATTGACACAAGCTTCTTAGAGCTAGAATTTTTGTTTTGATAATGTAATCGAAGAATTTGGTTTCATAAAAAAAATGAAGATGAATCTTATATCTACAAAAAGGTTAGTGGAAGCACAATTATTTTTCTTATACTATATGTGGATGACATACTACTCATCGAAAATGACTTTTTTACCCTATAAATTGTAGAGAATTGGTTACAAAATTTCTTTTTAATAAGAGACTTGGGTGAAGCTATCTATATGCTAAATATCAAGATCTATAGAGATAGATCAAGAAATTGATGAGTCTAAATCAAAGTACATATATTTACAAGGTGCTAAAATGGTTTAGCATGCAAAAATCCAAAAAAGGTTCTAACCTCTATCACATGGTATAAATTTATCCAAGGCTTAATGTCCTACAACACAAGAAGAGAAGGACTACATTAGCAAAATTCCTTGGGCATTAGCAATTGGATCTATTTTGTATGTCAGGCTATGTACTTGTCTAAATGTCTTATATGCCTTGAGCATGATAAAAAGGTATTAGTTAAATCTTAGTAAGAGTCATTGGATTGCAATCAAGAATATCCTTAAGTACTTGAAAAGAACTAAGGATTTATTCTTGATATATGGAAGTAAGGAGGAATTGGTTGTAAAGGGTTACACTTATGCTAGTTTCTAATCCAATAAAGATGATTCCAAATTGTAGTTAGGTTATTTTTGCCTAAACGGGGATGCTATAAGATAGAAGAGTTTAAAGCTTGAAATAATGGCTAATTTTACCATAGAGTTTGAGTATATCGCTACTTCTGATGTATCCAAAAAGATTATATGTATTAAAAATTTTATCACTAAACTTGTCGTAATTCCTAGCATTTGAAACCAATGGACCTATATTGCAATAGCAATGGGGTCATTGAATAGGTTAAGAACCCTAGACCTCACCAATGATCCAAAATATATACTTTGACACTTCCATCTCATCCATAAATTCATTAATGGATGAGATGTAAAGAAATAAAAAGTACCAATAGACAATAATATCATCAATCTACTAATAAAGCCTCTAAAGTAATAAAAGCATGATAGTCACATTAGGTCACTTAGTATTAAACACATAAGCTATTGGTTCTAGTGTAAGTGGGAGATTATTAGAGTATGCTTTAGTAACCAATCATAAGATAATTATATTTATATACATTATATTACATTTTCTTTATAAAGGCATTCCAATTATTATATCTAATATTATATCTATGTAATATAACTAAATATAATAATTATCTTTGGAATAGTTTATATTATTCTTAAAATGTTCCTAGTCACGTATTATTATAAACTGGAATAACAATAATGCATTGGGACTAATATGTATGTTAACTAATGACCACAGTCATGGATATAAGATATCAAGTTAAGTTATAAATATATGTTAGAGAATAAATGTACTAGATTGACTTGCCATGAGAGTGCTATATGGATCACTATATGAATATCATAAGCAGTTCTCATAGTGATAATGATATATATGGTCCTTTAACTAGAAGTCATAATGATTCTTTACATGAGAAGGCATGTACTTTAACACTATCAAATGTCACTTGTAATAGGGTTAGCCTAAAAGGTAGTAACTAGGTATGCCATAAACTATGTAAAAAGATATGAGTGATTTAGACGAGATTTTGCACCTCTTATATATGAGGAGCAATATTCATAGGCCCTTTAATTGAGTGAGACTATGAAATGCGTGGTCATTCCTAAATGAATCGATATATGATATTGATTAATTTATTTTAGTAAGTCTATTCAATAATCAAGAAACAAATAGATTGAATTATGAAGAAAGTGGCATATTTTACACCTTGAGTTCAATCTAAATATTAAGGATAAAAGGGATTAAATTACATGAAACATTAGTCATGAAAAGGTTATATTGAATCACCAATATTCTCACTACTTGGGTGGCATTGATGTGTTGTTAGATATTACTCACCGTTGGGATTGAGAGCCAAACAAACATAGCAGAATTAACCAATCCCAGTTAAGGATCCATGTGAAACATTAGATTAGGATAGGGATTAGATTACTTTTTCTCAAATGCTTTAAAGGTCCGATCTCTAATCACCCTTTTTGACTTGCTTCTGGTCGAAGATTCCAAGGTATCCACATGAACCTGTGAATCACCAGCAAATGTCTCCATCCACTGATTAGAATTCACCTCCTTTTGTTTCGTAGTGCTAACTACACCCTTCAAGGGTTCAAAAGGGCTGCTAAGTTTTTCTGTGTTTTTAGGATGCATGAATAATGAATGTTATTACCTAACAAGCCTATTTAAATAGGTTCATATAAAATCTTAACTAATTGGGCTTTGTTCCATGTATAATTATAGGCTTATTATTGGGTTTTATAATTATAACATGGAATTTCCAAATATTAGGCCTAAATAATTTGATCCATCAATTCCAAATCCACTAAGTTCTAAGTGTGCGACCCTATAGATTCTCATTACATTAGTAATGATCATAAATTATGTTAATGATTATAAATAATGAGCGATGTCTAGCAACACATCATTATTACCTAAGTAATGAGAAATTCGATGATTCGACTAAACCTTTACATGTGATCATCATCTATGTTCTTTTATCCTAGACATCTAGATTGAGTATGAGATATGGACTGTGTCATTCCCATATAGCCTAATCCAAAGGTTTCTTGATTCCTAAGTAAGTTAATTGAAGCAAATGTAATTGACACCCCATGTCAATTCATCTGAGCATAGCCATACATTTTCTCAGCTTTACTTAATCAATGAGTCCACAGATGTTACTCCTGTTATATAAGAAGGACAAATTTCATCTTGATCACATAAATTCCTCCGCATGATATGTAACATATCCTATAACTACCCTTACATTCACTCAACCATGAATGACATAAAGGAGTATCAAAATACAAAACTCAAATATAAGGAACCTTAGTGATCTCAAGTCAAAGGACCATATTAATGATGATCACTAAAAATCACTCATGATACTTATATAACGATCCATATAGTGTTCTTAGGGTGGGTCGATCCAGTATACAATTTCTCTAACTTATACTCATGTGCAGACTTAATTTCTCATATAAGTCATTACACATACTAGTCTTAATATATTAAAGTAACCCAATCCATAATGATATATGACTAGGGACATTTAAGAATATAATTATTCTAATGTTATTATCATAATTAAATATATTATGCAAATAATATATGTATAAATATGATAATTAGAATTGCCATTAAAATAATACAATTCAAATTTACAATCATCAATATGATTGGTTTTAGGGTATCTACACTAACACTCACTATCTACAATATTAAAATAGTATTTTAGGATTACTAATAATGTAGATAAAACTTATAGGGTCACACATAAAGAGCATGTTGAATATTGGGGTTATAATGTAATTAGAAGCCTTTAGGAAGCTTAAAACGCCTAGTTAGGATAAGCCTAATAAGATTGGACTTTTGTTAGGATTTGAATCAAAAAGCACAATAGAAAATTTAAAATTACTCTAAAACACACCAAAGATCTAATTGAAAGAAGCAGAAACTAGTTTTGGTGTTTTACCTTGGTTTAGATCACTAACATTTGAATGATCCAATCATGAATGCATGAATGGTTGATCTCAAATAATAATCTATCATGATTAAATCTTGTCATAGACATGCAAACAAGATTATCATGAACCACTATTGTTGTTCAAAAAGGTAACACCTTTATCGTATCCAAATGAGCAATCAAATACTCCAATCTAATCGAATAGGATTACTTTCTCTCTCAACACAATGCTACTTATGGGAATTTTTTTTGCTGATGGATTAATGTCTCAAAAATCTTATGACACTTTCTCTATCTTATAGATGATAACCATAGGGTTTTCTAATTCTGACCACATATTTATCAAATCATATGATAAATATCCCATTAAGATATTTCCTTTTAAAAGGATTTAACTCATATTAATTAGATATTATTATCTACCTAATTTATTTTATCTTATAGATAAAATCTATTTTTGATCCTTAACTAAATACATTAAGAAAAGAGACAATTAGGTTTTAATTATTAACTAATCCTAAACATGACTCTAGTTAATAAAAAGCCATATCTAGTGTTTATTAAGTATAACCCAATTATATTGTGCTATTACTTAGTAAAGCACAATATTATGTAGTTTATCCTAATTAGGAGCTTTAGTCTTATTAAAAGTTTTTAATTACACTATGACACTAATATTTAACATTTTTTTTTGTTTTTGACCTTATAAGTTCTTATTATGTTGGTAGTGATCTTAAAATCTTATTTTAATATTATAGATAATAAATGTCATCTAGCAATACATTACTACACCCAAGTAATGAGAATATCAGTGATTTGATATAAGCTTTCTATGACTAATGTTTTATATAATTTAGTCCCTTTTATCCTGGATATCAAAATTGAACACAAGGTATGAAATATGTCACCCTCTTCATAATTCAATTTATGTTCTTCTTAATTTTTAAGTAAACTACTAAAATAAATGAATTAATATCATATATTAATCCTTTTGAGCTTGATCATGCATTTTATAGTTTCACCCAATCAAGAAGCCAATGGATATCACTCCTTTTACATAAGACGAACAAAATTCCATCTGAATCACTCACATCCTTCTATATGATTCATGTTATACCTAATCACTATCTTTTAGGCTAACCCCACTATAGGTGACATATGATGTTGTCAAAGTAAACAACTTCTTATGTAGGAAACTGTAGTAACTTTAACTTAAAGGAGTATATAATCATTATTACTATAAGAACTACTTATGACATTCACATAATGATCTATGTAAAATTCTCATGGTGAGTCATTCTAGTATATTTATTCTTTAACCTATACCCAAAATCTTATATCCATGATCGTGGTTATTTGTCAATATACATATTAGTTTTGATGTATTATATTATCCCAGTTTATAATAATACTTTATTTAGGACATTTTAGGAATAATATAAATAATTCTAGATATAATTATTATGTTTAGTTATATTATGTAGATATAACATTAAACAGAATAATTAGAATGCCTTTGCAAAGAAAACTTAATACAATATATGTAAATACAACCATCCTATAATTGGTTACTAGAGCATACACGAATAATTTCCCACTTGCACTAGAGCCAATTATTCATGTATCTAAGACTAAGTGACCTAATGTGACTATCTTACTTCTAATATTTTAAAGGATTTATTAGTGGGTTGACAATATTCTTAACTATTAGTAATTTGCAATCTTCACATCTCATTTGTTAACTATTTTAGGGATAAGATGGAAGTGTCGAAGTATATGCTTTGAATCATTAGTGAGATCTAGGTTTCTTAACCTATTCAATGATCCCATTGTTATCGCAACTTATACCCATTAGTTTGAAATGCTCGAAACTATACCAAGTTTAATGATGAACTTTTAAATCTAAATAGCCTTTTTTTATACATTAAAGGCAACAATATGCTTAGCTTCTAGGGTAGAATCAGACATTATTTCAAGCTTTAATCTCTTCTAGCTTAAAACATTAACATTTAGGCAAAATACATAATTTGATTATGATCTATAATTGTCCTTATTAGATTGGAAACTAGTATCAGTGTAATCATTTACAATTAGTTCCTCATCACCTTTATATATAAAAAATAAATCCTTAATTCTTCTCAAGTATTTAAGGATAATTTTGATAGTAATCCAATGATTCTCACCAAGTTTTGATTGGTATGTGCTTATCATGCTTAAAGTATATGAGACATTTGGATAAGTACATAGCATGGCTTACATGATAATCTAATTGCTAATATAAATGGAATCTTATTCATGTAGTTCTTCTTAACTTGTGTTGTAGAACATTGAGCTTTAAACAAGCTTATACCATGTGACATGGATAAGAATCCTCTTTTTGTTTTTTTAATGCTAAACCATTTCAATACTTTGTCAATATATGTACTATATAACTTAGGCTAAGGAGTTTTCTTGATCTATCTCTATAGATCTTGATGCCTAACACATAGGTAACTTTACTTAAGTCATTCATTGAAAAATATTTCCCTAACTAGGTCTTTATAACCTATAGGGTGGGAACGCCATTTTTAATGAGTAGTATGTTATCCATATATAATACAAGGAAAATAATTATGCATTTATCATCCCTTTTGTAAACACAAGATTCATTCTCATTTTTTATGAAACCAAACTCTTTAATTGCATCATCAAAATAAAAATTCTAGCTTCAAGAAGCTTGCTTCAATCTATAGATGGATTTTTTTAGTTTCCATACTTTTTTAGCATTTTCAAGAATGACAAAACTTTCAAGTTTGTGTCATGGACACATTCTCAAGAAGCTTCCCATTAAGGAAAGTAGTTTTGACATCCATCAACTAGATTTTGTAATTATAAAAAGTTATAATAGCAAACAAGATTCAAATGGATTTTAACATACCAACTAAGGAATAGGTCTCATCATAATTTATAACATACCAACTAAGCTTGCTCCAATCTATAGATGGATTTTTGTAGTTTCCATACTTTTTTAGCATTTTCAAGAATCACAAAACCTTCAAGTTTGTGTCATGGACACATTCTCAAGAAGCTTTCCATTAAGGAAAGTAGTTTTGACATCCATCAACTAGATTTTGTAATTATAAAAAGTTATAATAACAAACAAGATTCAAATGGATTTTAACATTCCAACTAAGGAATAGGTCTCATCATAATTTATAGCATGAATTCACCTCAAACCTTTAGTGAGTAATCAACTTTTAAAGGTTTGAATATTACCATCCATATTAGTTTTCTTTTTGAAAATCTATTTGCACCTAATAGGTTTTGCCCTATCAAGTGGATCAACCAAAGCCTATACTTAGTTAGTATACATGGATTCCATCTCAAATCTCATGGATTCAAGCCACCTCTCAAAGTTCTGCCTATTTATTGCTTCTTAGTAGGTTTTAAGCTTATCTTGATCCATAAGCAATACATCTTCATTTTGAATCATAAGAAATCCATATCTCTTAGGCTTATGACATGTCCTACCAAATCTACATGAGGCTTATGTTACTTGAATAGGTTCTTATTCCATAACAATTTATGGTCCCTATTTAGGCTTTTTTACTAGTTTAATGTTATTTCATGAGTCTTAAATTTCTTCAAGTTTTATTTTTCTCCCACTAGTTTTCTAAGAAATGAACTCTTTTTCTAGAAAAGTACTAGCTCGAGTAATAAATACTTTGCCTTTAGTTGGATTATAGAAATAGTATCCCTTCGCTTCCTTAGGATACCTACACAATAATATTTATTAGATTTAGGTCTATTGAAGAGTTGATGTTTTATATAAGCCTTATAACCCAAGTCTTTTTAAAAAACATAATGGGACATTTCATAATCCATATATTATATAGAATCTTTTGAATCATTTTAGGGGGAATATGATTAAATGTAAAAGTAGTTATCTCTAGAGAATGTACCTAAAAGAATATTAGAAAATTTGCATGACTCATACCATGTCTAATAAGGTGCAATTCATCCTTTTTGAAACATTATTCCACTGTAGTGTTCCAAATAGAGTAAGTTTTGATATTATACAAAACTCTTTTAGATAGTTATCAAATTTTTAGCTTAAATATTCTCCATCTTAATCTGATCAAAATTTTTTAATACTTTTACTAAGTTTATTTTTTATTTCATTCTTGAATGCCTTGAACTTATCAAAGGATTTTGATTTATGTTTCATAAGATATACATATTTGTATTTATTAAGGTCATTAATAAATGTGATGAAGTACTAAAAATCACTTATAGTAGCTGAACTAATAAGCCCACACATATTAGTATTTATGAGGTTCAACAGATTTTTAGCCCTTTCACTATGTTTAGTGAATGGAGCTTTAGTTATCTTGCCTAATAAACAAGATTTGCATATCTTATGTGATTCAAAAGATTTCATCTTTATAGAGCTTGAATATGCACTTTTCATTTATATAGCCTAAGCAATAGTGCCAGAGATGGGTTGGATTCAGATCATTGGATTTGAATCATTTAATATTATATTAGAGACTAATATTTATTAACTTCTATGACTAAAATACCTAAAGTAGAAGTCTTATTTCCTTTCTTTCTTTTCAGATCCTCTAGGTAAAACTTGTAATTCCTCTTCCAATGTTTGGTCTCATTGCAATGGAAGCATTTTCTTTCCTTAGCCATACAAACTTTAAGTTTCAATGCGAAAGACTTGGGCTTGGGCTTACTCTTAGATTTAAAATCCTTCATGCCCTTACCCTTATTCTTAGCCTTTTATACCATTATTATGGTATTACGCTTTACTTTTGCAAACTTTATTTAGCAGTTCTCAATATGGTTAATAATTTTGAGATTAATTTGTCAATTTTGTTCATGATGTAATTCATGACAGATTTCCTATAGTTCTTTACCAAAAATTGAAAAAATATATTAGTAGCTAACTCTTGGCTTAGAGGAAAACCTAATTGATTCTCAATGTACCTAGTCATTTTAAGTATGTGAAGCCTAATAGGAATTTCTTCTGCCAATTTTTACTAAAACAATGCTCTAGAGATGTCATACCTCTCATGTTGAGTTTGCCCTTGATAAAGTTTCTTTAGGTGCTTAGTCGTGACATAAGCTTCCACACTTTTACATTGCTTCTAAAGCTCAGAGTTCATAGTAGCCAACATGAGAAAATTAACGTCTAACATGCCAAAATAATGCTTTCTATAAGCATCTCTCTCAGCACATGACACACTAACTTTAGGTGGTTAAGGAATGGGTCCTTGTAGGACATATAACCATATAATTTTTGCTCATGTTTGATAACTATCCTTAAATTCTTGTACAAATTTAGGAAATTTGTCCTAGTTAATTCATCCTTCTTAAGGACTAATTGTAGTATAGGTTATTTGGAGTATTTGTCATTTATATGTATGACAAAGCCATGCAAAATATATATCATGTTTTAATTATTTAATAAGGACTTTTATTAAATGTTTCTTCCATTATTTTATTCAAACTAATAGCCCTCTCTATTAATTTAGAAAATCACATTGTTGAGATTTTATAATAAGCTAAAATCCATATTTCACCTAATCTCAAGTTAACTTTGGTTGATTAGCCAAGATTTGGCTATTTAGATGGACAACACTTGCTAATTGCATCACATACAACTCTTGGATTAGTTGGGTGAGTAACACTTATTCTAATTCATCTTATGTACTAAAACCCAACTCTATGCCTCAAGGCCCTTAACCTTTTTAAGATGGCCTAGTTAAGTTACACCCAAAATTGACAATCAAATATCATAATTATCCTATTGCATCTCACCAAGATAGATAAGGTACATTGCTTTGACAAACTTGGTCTATGTCGATCGAAGCCTTGATGAGTTCCAATTATGATAAGGCATTACAATTTATTATTAACTTAATATTTATATTGAGAGATTTAATTAATTTAATTATTTTAAATCTTAGCACTATTTGCCTTTAATTTATGCATACTATCTGACATAACTCATACATTAAATAAAGCATAGAATAAAATTATGACATAGTATGGCCCCTAACTCCCGAGATCCTCTCAAGCTAATAAGAGGATCAACTAATCAACCTAAGGGGCAACAACTTCTCTAAGGATCTTCCTTGGTGATCTTAATGTGGACTCTTGATGGTTCCAACTCCTTCAAGGGTGTCATGTGTGATTTACATTACATTTGATAGAAAAATTTTGAGTTATATTTAAAGGGAGTTAGGTGAGGAAAATGTACAAATTAGAAAAACAATTGTATTTTAAAATTACAATCAATAATAAAATTCTAGTCACATTGGTCTAATGGGGCCATACTTTGCACCATACATCATGTATAGCACATAAAAGTATGAAGCATCATAAGAGATAATACATAATATTTTGAATTCAAAATTTAAAATCTTTATTAATTTCTTTAATTTCAAAAAAGGTTTAGATTTTGGTTTTGAATTAAGGCCTATTAGGAATTGTTCTAGAATTACCAATCCCAATTCTAGAATTAAAACTATATATATATATATATATATATATATTCATGTGAATAACTCCATTTTTTTAAAACATGAAAAGTATATCATTATTCTCTCAATCAATAGACCACATTTGTTTCCATCATTATCATCCATATATCAACCATGTATGAAAACTTCCTTTTAACGTGATTTCACATAAAGCATAAAAATATTCATTTAGCTTCATGATTTCACTTGAAACCAATGGAAACCTTTTAATGCGATTTCACGTAAAACCATTAAACAATGTAATCCTCTTAATGTAAAACCATTAACCTCATTTTACGTTAAACAACGAAATCCATTTAACGAAAAATCATTAAACAATGATATTCCTTTCATAAAATGAAAACATAAATAAGGAGTGATTTTACGTTATCCGATTTCCGTGAAACGAAATCAAATTATGTATTCGTTTTTCAATAAAAACAAAAGCAATTGATATACGTTTTGTGATTTCCGTTTAGAACAAATCCACTTCTGTTTTACATGTAAGACGAAATTCTTGACAGAAGTGATTTTATCATATACGGAATTCACGAAAAACGGAATTCAATTTTGGATATCACATATGCATCAAATACAATAAAACATATAGTTTGATCTATGGTTTTGGGAGTAGCCCTGAGACCAACAAAAAGCACAATAAAAAATTTAAAATTATTCCAAAATCCACTAAAAATCCAAATGAAAGAAGTATAAACTAGTGTTAGTATTTTATCTTGGTTTCAATCACTAACGCCTGAATGATCTGATCTCGAACGCACAAATGGTTGATCTTGAATAATAATCTATTATGATCAAATCTCATCACAAACACGTGAACATGATTATCATGAATCACAAATGTTGTTTGAAAAGGCAATGTCTCTATGGTGTCATATGATTGATCAAATACTCCAATCTAATTAGATGAGATTATCTTCTCTCTTAACACCATGTTAGTTGTGGGAATTTTTTCTAGTTATGGATCAATGTTACAAAAACCTCACAACACTTTGTCTTAAAGATGATGATCACAAGGTTTTCTAATTCTAATCACATATTTATCAAATCATGTGATTAGTATCTTGGCTAGATATTTGCCTTTTTAAAAAATAAATATCTTATCAAAAGTATTTCCTTTTAAAAGGATCTGACTTATATTAGTCAAAGATTATTATTTGCCTAATTTATTTTATCTTACAGATAAAATCTCTTTTTGATCTCTAACTAGATATTTTAAGAAAGAAGATAATTGAGCTTTGATTATTGACTAAGCCTAAACATGACTCTGGTTAATAACTAGCCCATATCTAATGTTTGTTAAGTATAACCCAATTATATTGTACTATTACTTAGTGAAGTCCAATCTTATTGGGCTCATCCCAATTAGAAACTTTAATTTTACTAAAAATTCCTAATTACACTATGACTCCAATATTTACCATGCTTTTTGTGTGTGACCCTATAAATTCTCATTACATTGGTAGTGATCCAAAATTTCTATTTTAATATCATAGACAGTAATTGGTATCTAGTAATACATCAATACCATTTAAGTAGTGAGAATATTGGTGATTTGATATAACCTTTCCATGACTAATGGTCCATGTAATTTAGACATTTTTGTCCCAGATATTTAAATTGAACTCGAGGCATGGAATGTGTCAGTCTCTTTATAATTCAATTTATGTGCTTCTTGATTCCTAAGTAAACTAACTAAAATAAATGAATCAATATCGCATATTAATCCATTTGAGTATGGTCATGCATTTTATAATTTGACCTAATTAAAGGGTCTACGAATATCACTTCTTCTATATAGGAGGGGCAAAATCTCATCTAGATCACTTACATCCCTTTGCATGATTTGTGGTATACCCAATTACCATTTTTTAGACCAACCCTCTTATAGGTGACATTTAATGGTGTCAAAGTATATGACTCCTCATGTAAGGAACTAT
This sequence comes from Sindora glabra, assembly GCA_020226215.1. NCBI lineage: Eukaryota > Viridiplantae > Streptophyta > Magnoliopsida > Fabales > Fabaceae > Sindora > Sindora glabra. The sequence continues at coordinate 78,056,578 of CM035226.1, forward strand.
AATGACTTCAAGTTAAAGAACCATGTACATTATTATCACTAAAAAAACTACTTATACATGGTGGGGTCAGTTCAGTACATTTATTCTCTAATATGTACCCATAAGTTAACTTGATATCTCACATCCATAATTGTCGTCATTAATCAACATATATACTAGTCTCGATACATTATTACTATTATCTCGATTTACAATAATAATTGATTAAGGGCATTTGAGAAAAATATAAATTATTTGAAGGAGAATTATTATATTTACTTATATTATGCAATTATAACAATAATCATAATAATTAGAATGCCCCTTTAAAGAGAACTTAATACAATGTATGCCAATACAATATCCTCTGATTGACTACTAAAGTACACACCGATAGCTTCACTAAGTAATGGCATAATATAATTGGATTATACTTAATGGATGCTAGGTATGGACTTGTTATTAACTAGAATTGTGTTTAGGCCTTCTCAATAATCAAAATTCAATTATCTTCTTTCTTAAGGTATTTGATTAGAGATCAAAAAAGGATTTTATCTATAAGATAAAATAAATTAGGTAGATAATAATATTTAACTAATATAGATTAAATCATTTTAAAAGAAAACATCTTGATGAGATATTTATCTTTTAAAAAGGGAAATATCTAGCTAAGATATTTATCATATGATTTGATAAATATGCAATTAGGATTAGAAAAACCTATATTTATCATTTAAAAGATAGAGAAAGTGTCATGAGATTCTTGAGTGATTGATCTATAACTAGAAAAATCTTGTAACTAGCACTATGTTAAGAGAGAGAAAGTAGCCCATTTGATTGGATTGGAGTATTTCATTGCTTGTGTGGATACTATAAAGGTCCCTTTGGACAAGATTTATGATTTGTGATAATCTTGTTCATGTGTTTATAATGAGATTTGATCATAACAAATTATTATTCAAGATTAATTATTTATGCCTTCGTGATCAGATCATTTAGATGTTAGCAATTAAAATTAAAGTAAAACACTAACATTAATTTATATTTCTTTCACTTGGATCCTTGGTGGCTTTCGTAATAATTTTTTAATTTTTTTTGTTGTGCTTTTCGATTTGAAACCTAGCAAAAAGGGTGTAAAGTTATAATAAAAACTTTCTGCCATTGCACAAAAGGACATAAAGTAGGACACTTCTTGTAATTCCTTTATATTGCTTGAAGGATTTTAAGTTGGAGGATATAAATGGCAGCAAATTGAAGATAAATTATAGTGAAAAAAATCATCATTACCATTTATGTATTAAACTCAAGCCTACAAATGCATAAATGGGCATATTGCTTCTTTTCACAATAATTTATCATTGTTTTGCAACCAATTTTGGCATTTTCTCCATAATTGTGCTTCTTTAGATGGAACATAAATAATAGAGATGACTTTGGAAGGAATGATAGTTGCAAACTAATGAAAAACTATCGAGAAAAAATGGTGTATCCATTTTTACAATGAATTCAAGGTCAAACCTTTAAATGCAAGAATGACCACATTACTTCTTTTCATACAATTTCTCATTAGTTTGGATATCATTGATAAGGTATTGCTTTGATGTTTCAAATAGAAAGTAAGAATGAAATTTATAGATATTATGCAGAGATTTTGACATCGATTGTTAACCAAAATAAACGTATTATGTATATTTTACTTCATAAAGCTTAACCATTAATCTATCTTAAAATGTTGTAATTTTTTGCTATTTCTTTATACACATCACTTTATAAAGCTTAGTATTTATGATCTATGTTTTCATCTCCTAAAATATTGCAACTTATAAATATTATATTAGTTTATTGGTAAATATTTATTATAAGTTGGTAAATATTTACTATATGTTAACTGGCTATTCGGGTATCTTTAAATGTCAGTTATGATAAAAAAGCATAGTATTTATATCTAATTTTGCCAAACCACCTTGATTTTAATAAATAACTAATGTTGTTTTGATAATTTTTTTTAAATATAACTTTTTAATCTTCACATTTTTCTAACAATAGTTTTGAAGAAAAGTGATGATTGACAAAGTTTTGTTTATTGATAGATCATGTTATTATGATATCAAATTCAAACATCAATTTTATTTGAATCATTTTATTGAGGTTATTTTTAGTGTTAGTTCTTGCTCTTGCTGTAACATAGGTTACAATTACCTTGGCAAAGTGATAATAGAGTTTGTTCATTAATAGATTTAGTTATAAGGATCAGGAGACTAATCCTCATAATTTGATCTATCAATGAACAAAATCTACGATTTTTCTCCTAAAAAAATGATGGTGATTGTCTTTATAGTATTCTCAAAGCAGTTTTTAATATCCATGGCAACCACCTTATGGCCATTATTAGCAAATCCTTATAAAAATAGCTACTTTTTTTTCTACTAGCACTCTTAGATTCATTCCATTGAGCTGACAATATAGAAAAGAAACAAGGTGATATGGTAAGTTGATATAGATTGTGGCTGAGAGAGGATAACAACACAAAAGCAGTAACTTACACCTTTATAGTTGATAATCCAGCAATATCAATTGTGTAGTATCCTCTTATGCCACTACTATATAAAGTGAAAACTTACATAAAATATGGAATAAAAAAGAAGATAAATAAAAAATGGAGTAAAGGAGAAACTTTATAGGCAAAGAACTTAGATAATAAATGAAGTGAAAGAGATAGAGAACTTAGATAACAAATGGAGTGAAAAGAAAAATTTATATAGAAGGGAACAACAATGGGTGTTTTTTCAAATGCATATACAATAGGTGTTTTTAGATCAAGCTCGAGTCATTTAGAAACATTGGGACATCATACACTATATTCATTTTAATCATTTTGTTTTAATATTTTATATCATAAAAATTATATTTTTCATAAGTGGCATCATATGTCCCAAAATGCTCTTAAAATAGATTTTTGATTTAAGCTAAAGTTTGCTAGAGTATCAAAATATAATACTTTAAACTATCATGTTGTAACACAAAAATATTAATTTTCAAAATAGTATTCAAAAGCTATATTGTACATGAAATGAGTGTTACTTTGATCAAATTGTCTTCTACTTCATCTTACTAATTTGTATCATAAAATTTCTATTTTTCTTATGCATCATCCTATGTGTCAAATACATATATAAATAGGATGCCATATAGACTTTATTCATCTTATTTATACATTTTACATCATAAAATCATGCTGTTCATAAACATCATCAAATATATTAAAAACACCTCAAATAGGTTTTTCTTAAATCATCAAGATATATAAAATAAATTTGGTATAGAGAAGTTTACAACTATCAAAAGATGCTGTCGGTGCTAGAAAACATACAAGTTCATGAATTGGGAACCCCTATGTCATAGCAGCTTGCAACAATTGGAAATTAGAAGTAAAAGAGGAAAGTAGAGGAGCTGCCATAGGCTCACCAAAAGAGGAAAACACCTTGCCAGCTTGTTGTTGTCTCCACCTTGTTTGCGATGGTCTAGCTTGTTATTGCTCCTTAAGGTTTTCCTGATGTTGCCAATAACTATTTTTGGCCATAAACAAGGAAGTTGACAACTTTAACACATCTAGTAGTTTAGCTTGTTGGTGAAAGAAGAGGAGAGTAGGCTTAGTTAAGTTGATATTGGCAAAAGACTAGACTAATTGAGAGAAAAAGAAAAGAAAAGGAGGGGGAAGAAAGAGACAAAGGCAGTGAAGAAGAGAGCGGGGCACCAAATTTTTTTGTAAAGAGAGAAGGAACTGCTAGGAAGATAAAGAAAAAAAGAGAGAGGTAGTTGTACTATACCCATTGAGAGAGATAAATAAAATGAAAATAAAGTGCTTTAGCAAAATGAAAACCAAGAAATGGATGGGGAAAATTTTGAGAAAAATAAAAAAAAGAAGCCAAGGGATATAATCCCATACTTCTCACCCATCATAGGCTCACCTCTTCCATTAAATCTCAACCATTTACATTGAATTTTCATAAAATTGATTTTATTTAAAATTCCGTCTCATGCATTTTCAATCCTTCTCTTTAACCTGCATATATATATATATATATATATATATATATATATATATATATATATATATATATATATATATATATATATATATATATATAGTTGTAATAACTTGATAAGATTGGAAATCTTAAAATAAGTATTTTTATCTCCCTTAATTCCTAAAAATAGCTTATTAAATACAATGATCTCTTTCATAAATCCTTGCACCCATAGTCACTAAAATATTTTCAATTTATTGGAATTCCTTATAAAAATTATTTTAAACTAATCTTAAATTAATATAGCCTTATATAAAAATAAATAAATTTCAAGTATTATCATTGGTATCATTTTCAATATTCCAGAACTTTTAATATAGAAAATAGATCTAAATCAAATATTAACAGAATAAATAAATAATTATCTACAAGTATTAAAATTTATAAAACTTTAAATTTTAACTTGGGATATTACATGGACATCCAAGGAAGTCATCTCTTGAATAGCATTGCTAATCTATGATATGTTCAAATTTGTGTCTATAAGAAGCATAAAATATGTCAAGAAATTAGGCATAACCAATTAAGAAAGAAAAAAGAAAAGAGAAAAGAGAGGCCAAGTACACTACCTAGGTTTGTGCCTTAAGTGTTAGTTATGCCTAGATGTTAGGTTTCATATATACTTAAGCACAACGGATTTTTTTTAAAAAAAAAATTATTATGTGAAACCTTCCTAAAATTAATGCACAGGGACATAAATTAAAAATCAAGGATTACCTCTTGAAGTGCAGATCTGAATCACTAGCATAATCAAGTGATGATGCCTTTACGATATCCACACAAAGTGAATGATAACTTCTCAACCTCCACGAATCTGTTAGGAAACGTCTCTCCCACAAAGCATTAGGGTTTTTCTAGTGGTAGTATATATATTTTTCTTCTTAAGAAGTAACACTTTCATGCCCCTTTATAAACCTAAAGGCATACCACTTTCCTAGTCTTACTAGGAAACCACCTCTAATTACTTAATTTCATTTAATCACTAATACCTTATTCTTATCATAATGAGAGAGTGAGAAGAGATAAAACTTATCCATTAATTATCTAATATTACTTTAATATTAATAAATAATAACTAAATGTTATTAGATAATAATATTATTCAATAATATAATTATCTAATATTAAATGGCATTATTATCTGATATTACTTTAATATCATATAATATCACATAATATACTATATATTACGTGAATAATATATATATTTTACTTTCATAATATATATATGTACTAAATAATAAGTCTAATTAATAGGATTTTAGTCTAACTAAAACTCAATTAATTACTATTTTATTCTTACTCCTTTTATGTGATCTTGTGGGTTCTTACTATACTGACAATGACTATCAATGGACTATAAACAGTAAGCGGTATCTAGTAATACATCACTGCTACCTAAGTAATAAGAATATCTATGATTCAACATCCACCTAATGTTTAAATAACACTTTGCATCACAGTCCTTTTTATAACGATATCCAAATAGAACTAGAGGCATGGAATGTATTATCCTCGTCAATGTTCAATTCATATTTCTTGATACTAAGTAAACTAACTTAAATAAATGATCAATATCATATATTGATCCATTTTAGCATGCTCATGCATTTCTTAATCTTTCTCAATCAAGGGGCCCAAGGATTTTTCTCTTTCTATGTAGGAGAAACAAAATCTCATCTACATCACTCACATCCCTTTGCATGATTCGTAACACACCCAATCAACGCCCTATACATCATTCCAATTAAAGGTGATATAGGACAGTATCAAAGTGTGTGACTTCTTATGTAAGGAACTATAATGACTTCAAGTCAAAAGACTATGTGCAATGTGGTCATACGAGAATAGCTAATGACACATGACAATTTATGTAGTATTCTTACAGTGAGTTAGTCTAATACATCTATTCACTAACAATGTACATGTATTAACTTAATATCACATATCCATGATTTACAATCATCAATTATAATACATACTAATCTTAATATACTATTACTATCCCTTTCACAATAATATTCGACTAAGGATATTTTAGGAATAGTAAAAATTATTTTAAGGATAATTATTATACTAAGTTATAAATTATGCAAATACTAAAATGAAACAAAATATAATAATTACATTACTTATAATAAAACATGATACATTACACACTATTACAATCATCATATGATTGGCTCTTAGGACACACATACCAACATTAGAATCTCCTAAGAATCCCTTATGATTAAGTAAGCTAATATTAGCGTAAGCACTAATAGTAAATCCTCAGTTCAAGAAATAATAATAAAACATAAGAATATATAAAAAAGCATAGGATTCACAAAAGCCATAAAAGTGTGGGGTACTAAATGAAAAGGGTTTTAAGGAGGAAAATCTTATTACAATCCTCTGGGAATGTGAAATCACTAAATAAATTATTTAAATAAGCCCATATGGATTCATTCTTAAATACGAATACACACGTCACTTTCAAAAGTGCCAATTAGTGAAGAAGCATCATGAATTATGCATACCCTTATAGAAGAAATGTTTTCTTTTATGAAGCATGTCATAGGTTGCAAAGCATAACTAAAACATAAAGCATCACAACTTAGCAAGGAAAAAGTTAAATGCATACTAGAAATGGTGTTACATTGCTCCAATTGATCTCTTCTTATAAGTGCTTCCTTATCTAGTATGACAATGAATATTTCTATAAATACATCTTAAATTAAAGACTTATGCTCTTACCTAGATTCCTTAGACACAACAGCCCCAAGACTAATGTAATACATTAAAGGATAGTTCAAATGGTTATGGTTAAGCAATGCAAAGGAAAATGGATGGAGTAATCACCTGAAGATATGACGGATGCAATGGTTTTGACTTTCATCCTTGAAAGGCATTTGAAAGGAAGTTTTAGCATAACACTTAAAGCACTAACTTCCTTAGGAGGCTCTTCATGGTATAACAATTCCTCTATCATCCTCTTCTTTATTAGCTTTTATTTTTTTCTCTTCATCTTTCTCTTTTCTAGTTATAGTATTAGATCCTACAAGGTACCAAAAAAAGAAGGTAATTACTAGCTCACTAGAAACTAGCCTCAATTTTTTAGTTAACCCTTAGTGGAAAACAATAATTTTTTCCACATAGTCATTAACCTTATTATGGGACTAATCACTAAAATTTGTGAAAATGACAACCTTGCATTCCCCATCCTTACATGTAGGCATTCTAAACAAAGGATCTACCTTCAATATCTTCACTAAATGTTTAGCCTAAGAGTAACACTCATAAAGTATTTCATTTAAGAAAAGTGTTCATAAAGCATTTTGTGCCATAACAAAAGTGTCAAGATTGTAGTTACCTCTAGAAAGCCCAAGAAAATTTAAGTTATTCTCACACATTTCACTAAAAACATCACATGTGATTTTCCACAATGAAACTTTTACTTCCTCTGAGCTAAAAGTAATTTGTCTTGTTTACTCAAAGGTGAATTGCCTTATGACTTAGTCTAGTTGATACTGTGCAAGAAATAATGTGCCTCAAAGATGATTAAAAAAAGTATCCATTAAAATAAAACCCACTAAAGAATAGGGTAAGATAATTAAATGCCATTGGTCATAATTCCTCTCCATCTAGGCATCAAATTCCTTTTTATTATCACCTACATCAACCATAAAAAAAATTCTTATCATCAAAAGTGAAATCTATATACAAATTTATCAACTTATAACCCTGTTAGAGTAACTTTGTAAGAGGCAAAATGGAAGAGGTTCTTAAAGTCTAATAACATTTCTAAAAAGCTTGCCTTGAAAAAATCATGGCAAGCCCTTGCTCGTAGCACCATGCAAGTCATAATGGTTAGTCTTGCAACTAGAGCATAAACCTTGAAACACTTAAATAGAAAATAACTATAAAAAATTTTGCATTAACAAAGCTTTAAACAAAATATCTTCCTTGAAAAGTCATCAACTAACCTAATAATAGATCCAACCTTAAGTGTAAATTAGCTAAGTAATGTAAGACCAAGGAAAAATGCACTCATCATGTCATGAACATAGCATAAAGAAACATGCTCAGATTCAAAATCTCTATCAAAGTATTAAGGAACATAAAGTAACTTAATCAAAATACGATAAATGCAAAAAAGTGTAAGTCTTCCTCATACTCCCTCCTCTCGTGCGAATTAGGATTTATTCACCCAATAATATGGTTTAAATGGTTATCATGAGAAAATTCCAATTCTTTTAAAAAGAATTCAAGTTAAGTTTGAAAATGATGTTTCTTGTTAGAGGCCTTGAGTAAATAGGCACTATATTTCAAACATGTTTTCAATTAACCTACAATATTTGTTTCATCTTAGTCTAAGATTGTTCTGACCATGCTAAAATCTCCAAAAATTAGGAGTTTACATAGGGCATATACATCTTCAATGGTGGGCACAAATTCCTCCCCCTATAGCTAAAAAGGTATAGGTGGTAGAGCTTTACCATCTAACTAACAAATCTATGTCTTCATTGTCATGCACAACCTTAAGGTGCTATGAGATTTTGTTCACATATCTAATACTAGTAACTTCCAGGCAACCTAAGCAATCATCGTTCATTAACATAATATAAAACCAAATTGACCAAACCTTAGATGCATGATCATGCAATATGTAGTAAGTAATGTTATAAAGGAACTCCTTCTTAACAAATCTAATAAAAAGATAGGAACTACCTTAATTAGCTAAAGGATGATCTAGATCCACATCTTCAAATAGATGCATCATCTTTATGTGTATATCCAATAGGATTAATGTCTCCCAAAAGGTGTTAAGACAATTGAGAAAACAAGGATGGTGTATTCTTAAGTCTACCATAGGGATCAAAATGTCAAGTAGCAATAATGAATTAAAGGAACTTTCTATTAAGTAGAAAAGAATCAAAGAATCTTTCCCATTGACATATAGAATAAGCTTAATCAGTAGATCATCATGACCTTTAGTGATTTTGGAGCTATAAAGGATATTGATTTAACAAAAAGGAAAAAAGAATAAAAGGAATCAAAATAAAGATGCAAAAATGCAAGAAAAAATTATGCACGAAACCATAGAAATAAATGAACTCAATAATGAATAGTAAAAGCAATTTAAAAAGAAAGGCAAAAAATAAAAAAGGAGAGCAGGAAGTTGTGGAGGCAAAACCTACAATGCCTTATAGTTATGCAAGACAATAACTATTGACTCCTTAAATCATAATTTCAAATTAACTACCAAAATGTTAAATCCTAAGTCAAATCTTGATAGACTTTATATGAAAGCACTATAGCGGGACACACCTAGCATTGTGATAAAAATAAAGAACAAAACTTTAAGATCTTATGATTGACAAATTTGTGTTTTTATTCCTCTTATGCCAAATTCATATCAAACAACTCATGCATAGGGCCTGTCATTCTAATGGAAATTTGACCCACTATGCACATTTATAAGAAAAAGTCACACAGCACATAAATAAGTATTAATAGAATGTTAGGTTAAACCTTTTCAATTGCGAAGGAGGTCGTGACTTTAAAAAGTGGCACATTATAGCAACTTCATTCAAGAAAACAACACTGCAATATTAAGGCAGGGAAGTTTTATTCCCATCGCAAAAATGACATCAAGGTAAAATAAGAATACCCTCATCACACAGTTCATGTTATACCTATGATATTGAGGTAGAGCGCATTATGCTCTCATTGCACAATTCACATTATACCCATAACATTAAAGCAGAGTGCATCGTGCTCTCATCACACTACTTGCATTTAAAACTACAACATCAATGCAAAGTGTATCTTACTCCTATCACCAAATTATGGCATTAAGCCAAAATAAGGTCACTTCCATCATGTACTAAATGAGTCTAATAATCCTTGTGAATGATCTTCTAAAAGGATTTTTTTATGAAAATTTGAGCCATACCCCTTCCACCCTTATTCTATGCCAAGGTTTAGATCTATAAACAATCCTAAGATTTGGAATTGGTATCAAAGACCTCTTTACTTTAGCTAGAAAGTGCAATCTAGACAATAAATTACATGTCATTAGAGTACAGTAAATTTTACCTCCATAACTTATAGAAATTCTTAATGAAGTGGATTAGCTAGATTAAAGGCCTCATCTAATGCGATTCTAGATGTTAGTGTGTGTCCTAGGAACCAATTATATAGATGATTGAAATAATACACAATGTTTATATTTTGTTTTAGGCAATTTAATTATTATATTTTATTTTCATGATTTTATTATTATTCTACGCGATTTATAACTTAATATAATAATTATCCTTGAAATAATTTCGTTATTTCTAAAATGCCCTTAGTCAAGTATTATTACGAAAATGATAGTAATAATACATCGAGACTAGTATGTATAGTGACTGATGATTACAAATCATGGATATGTGATATCAAGTCAATACATGAGTACATTATTAGTGAACAATGTATTGGACTGACCCATTATGAGAATATTGCATGGATAGACGTGTCATAAGTTATTCTCATATAATCACAAATACACATAAACCTTTGACCTGAAGTCACTACGATTCCCTACATGAAAAATTACTCACTTTAATATTATCTTATGTCACCTTTAATCAGGATGACGAATAGGGCATTGATTGGGTGTGTCATGAATCATGCATAGGGAAGTGAGTGATGTAGATGGGATTTTGTTACTTTTGTATAAAAGAGAAATATCCTTAGGCCCCTTGATTGAGTGAGACTTAGAAATGCAAAGCCATACTCAATTGGATTAATATGTGATATTAATCATTTATTTTAAGTCTACTCAGTATCAAGAAATATAAATTGAACATTGATGAAGATGACACATTTTATGCCTCCAGTTCAATTTGGATATTATTACAAAAAGGATTATGATGCAAAACGTTGATTATGTATTAGGTGGATGTCAAATCACAGACATTCTTACTACTTGAGTGGCAGTGATGTATTGCTAGATACTACTTACTGTCTATGGCTCAATAATGAGTCATTATCAATGTAATAAGAACCTACAGGGTCACACAAAAGGAGTAGGAATAAGACAATAATTAATTGGACTTTAATTATATTAATATCTAATTAATTGGACTTATTTTCGTGCATATATATTATTATTAAAAATAATAATGTATTATTCACATAATATATATATATATGTATATATAATATTATGTGATATTATTTGATATTAAAGTAATATCAAATAATTACGTTATCAGATATTAGATAAATATATTATGAGATAATATTATTTTGATATTTGATAACTATATGCAATTATCTAATATTAAGATATTTATATTATGAGATAATATTATCTAATATTAGATAATTAATAGATAAGTCCTATCTCTCCTCATTATCTCTAGGATAAGGATAAGATGAGTTGTTAAGTGTGATTAGGATTTTAGAAACATTATCCTAATAGGACTAGGATTGTGACTTGCCTAAGTTCTATAAAAAGGAGGCTTGAGGGCAGCACAAAAGACACGCGCTCATAAGCTTCCTAAAACCCTAAATCACTCAAAAAAATTGAATCCTAATTCCTAAAGAGAGAAACGCATCCTAGCAAATTCGTGGAGAGCAAGAGGTCATTGTTCACTCCTTGTGAATACCGTAAAGATGATGTAGCTTCTAGCCAGCGTTTGATTCATCTGCTCTTAAGTTTTGATCAGTAGAAACACGAGTGCCCAATAGGTAAAACCCTAATCATTGATTTATATTTTTTGCATGGATCCTATGTAGAATTCGGATCAAATTTTGAATTTTCACTGCATATAATAATCCGAATTCCTAACACTAGAGTGTTAAAATAACACTTTCATGTTAGGCCCATTCACATTATGAATAGCTATAAAGATTTCAAAAGTGATGTCAAATGCAATTTTAGAAAGAAAATGTGATAGGTGTGGTGTAACTCGCACATGTATCTAGTTGGATCCATTGACTTGTCACCTTAGATTTTCCCTTTTTCATGAAAAGGATATCAAACCTAAACCTACATTTCTCTTTGTTAACCTAAGACTTACCTAAAGGAGTAACCACTACCTTAGGTTTGATTTAGCCTATAAAATGTTTGATAAATCCTTAAACTTCTCCTAAACCTAACCACCATTTCATCCCTATAAATACCCCCTTATTAATTCAACTATAGTAGATGATAATCAAATCTTAGCTTAACATAACTCATATATCTTTACCTCACCCAAATATCTTTACCAAAGAGTTTTTCTGTGTTTTCTCACTATTAGTCACATATTAATATCAATCTCAAAAAGCTTTTTGTTATCTACCTTCTAAGTAAATGTTAAGTGTTTACTTCTCTTTATTATAATATCCACTCACTAGAATCATGTTCATTGTATTTATGCCTTCACCCCTTCCCTTTACCATCCTAATATAAAGAACTTGGAATAGTGATTTAAGCAACCTCGAGGTTTAAGAGATTAGCATTAAAATTGAATTCTAAGATAACCTCATCCTTCTCCATATAATTGAGGGACTTCTCTTAAAGAAAATGACAACCAATAGGAATAAATTTCAAAGCAAATTAAAGAAAATAATATAAGAGGAAAGCTTAGTATATGTACTCCTGATTGAATCAATACAGTTGATGGTAACTTATCATATTATCTATGATGTTATGTTATTTGGAAGCATAAGCACTTGGGGAGGACTTGGTAACTCATTTGCCTTTTTTTTTTAAACTACAAACTTAGTGGCAAAAGAAGCCTCCCTTTTTTGATTTAGTCTTCTTAAAAACAAGCCTTGGAAGCACTAAGTAGAGCAAGTCCATCTTTAGAATACCTCTAGAAGTGACAAAGGCAAGGACCTTAGTGGTAAAACCATGGCATGGCATTATTGTCTGTGAACTACAACACAAGTAGTTGTGGAAAACCTATTTCTATTTACCATAAGAAATTCCATGACCTTTGGAAATTTGATTGCAACCTTCTTTTTAAAGGTGGTTTATAACCAAGCATGTTTTAAAGGTGCAATTGCATCATACCCTTGCAAGGTTGATCATATTCAAATTAAGAAGGCACCCTATCATGCCTATATTACACTAAGAAAAAGCTTCCCCCTAGATGAGAATAAAAGTTATTCATTAAAAAGAATCCTAATAGGATAGCAAGAGTTAAAATTAGTAACCATCTATCATAGTTCTTATTAGTCCTAGTTAACTGAACTTGTCCATCAACTACATTTGCCCCTTGAACTAGCATTTTAGCTTCTTACACCATAAGGATGATAAAGATCAAATTTATGTTTTAAAGGTGCAATTGCATCATACCCTTGCAAGGTTGATCATATTCAAATTAAGAAGGCACCCTATCATGCCTATATTACACTAAGAAAAAGCTTCCCCCTAGATGAGAATAAAAGTTATTCATTAAAAAGAATCCTAATAGGATAGCAAGAGTTAAAATTAGTAACCATCTATCATAGTTCTTATTAGTCCTAGTTAACTGAACTTGTCCATCAACTACATTTGCCCCTTGAACTAGCATTTTAGCTTCTTACACCATAAGGATGATAAAGATCAAATTTGATAAGACTCTAATGAGAGACATAAGGCCAAAAATAGAATTCCTTTATACCATTTATTAACAACTCAATAACAATCTTTTCTATTAGACTATCCCTAGTGCCATACCTAAAGAAGTCTTTCCTAATCTAGCATGGACCTAGGAACATGGGCATATTAGGAAAATGCTCATATAGAAAGAGTTAAAAAAAGGTAGCATTAGCAAAGTAGTTTATAATGCACTAATTGTTAAACGACTCAATTTAACTTTAAAGTTGATACAAATGAAGGTAAAACCCTGCCAAGAATTCAAAATGCAAAGCTAGTTGTACCTTTCCTAAAGTAATGTGTGTAGTTATTAGAAAGATACTAGAATTCAAATTCTTAGAAGAAGGACCCACAAAAATGGAATGAGTTAATCAATGAGCCATAATTATTAATAAAAAGAAATCATTATCACTACTGTTAAGAGTACTATCCTTGACAATAAATTAGACTTTACCATCTTCCCCAATCTTCCTTTCTAAAGTACCATAAAAGTTTCTCAACCATTTAGCAAAGGTAGATTTATCACTTAAAGAGGTTGTTCTTTTCACTACCTCTAATCTTTCTCAAAATATTTCACAATATCAGACTCACCTAATTTGTTTCATAAATGAAAAGCTAGTGTCATATGCTCCTTAAAAGTATTAAGGGAGGAAATATTAACCTTATGAAATAAAGCTAACATGTATAAATCATATATATATATATATATATATATATATATATATATATATATATATATATATATATATATATATATCTAAAAATTTAAAGAAAAATCTCCCCAACTAGTTATAGAAGTGTGAGTATCACTTACCTAACTATTCAACAAGTAATTTAAACCCTTAAGGCTTTATTTTACTGTTAAATGTGAAGAGATGCAAATAGCATCAATCAACCCTTACTTGCACTAATCATTTGCAATAGCTAACGTTTGCTAATACTTCATTCCCCCATGCATCAAACCCATTATTAGGTTGCAATTTTACTATATGTTATATTATGTTATAGGAATAATCTTTCCTAGCTAGACACATTAACATGAATGAACTACTATGAAAAGGTACTCTCTCTTTCGAAATCTATTTCATATGGCAAAGATGAAACATTGTTGAATTATCCATAAAGCCTAAACCTATATTAAAAAAATTTACAATAAGCTCATTAAATCATTTTCCTATCGACCTTAATCTCATCACTTGAACTTTGCACCCAAATTCACTTTAAAAATTAAGACATGTTCTCAAAACTAATAGTGATAGAAACTAATGCCTTATCATTACTATTTATAATAACTACCTTAAATGAAGGATTCTTACTATCAATCAATCTAGGAGCCATTGTAATAAAAAACCAAATCATAAATAAAAAGTTAAAAAAGGGTTTTCCTATAATAGAGAGTAAAAGAAAAAATTGGTTTAGAAAGTAAGAGTTTTGAAATGAAAAAAAGATCAAAAGCATATTAAAATCAAATTGGTCAAACTTAGTTAGATTACACTGCCCTCTAAAAAGAGACTGCAAAAGAGAGTAAAAAGCCCTCAGAATCCACCTTAATGAATGAAAGCAAGATGCAGGAAAGGATAAAAATCCTCAAATGTCATCTCATTAATATAGGATAAAAATTCTTTAAAATGTGAAAATTGCTAGAATAAGTAAAATTGCATAACACCCCTCCTTTTTCCTTCCCTCCTCCTATGGCTTTTAAGAAAGCCATAATAGCCCATGTGTATAGGGCTTAATGTAGATACTTTAGCTCTAAACGATCAAAAACAAGGATAATTTATGAAATCTAGTTAAGCTTAACACTAAAATGCACTTCAAAAGATGATGACAAATGAGTTAAGACTTAAAAAAGACTAAGATTATGCCAACTTAAAAATATGGGTCTAAATTGATTAAAATATTAGAGGCAACCTAAGTAGTAAGTCCAAAAAAAGGTAAAACACTGCAAGCACCTAAGATGCTATAAGGGTCTAAATGAATAGGATCTTATAGAGGATTAAGACCATCATATGGTATTAGGGTTAAGGTAAAAGCCACCTTGGCTATAGAAAGTAGAATTTGCTTTCCACCTTGGTGGGCATGTCTTTAGAGGTGGCTTGGTTAGATTGGAATAAAGGTCCTACTTGTAGTACATAGGAGAGTCAATCATATCATGCCTTAACTTCTTCATTATGGGCCTTCTATGTGAAGTAAGCAAGAGAGCTATGGTGATCCTATCCCTTTACACCAATAACATTAAGACTTTCCCTATCTTACTAAATCTCTTATATTAATTCATATTCATTATTATAAATATCCTATCTCATTATCCAAATTAATTATCCTCTTATTATAATTATCCTAATATTATTTTTATTAATTATCACAAATCCTATGATATGATTGATCCTAATCTAAACCTACAAATTATGACTCATTGCTTAAGCCACCACCTTCCTGTGCATATAAAAGCCATACATGCATTAGTGCCAGAGGACATAATACATATAAACCAACATAATAAGAAACCTTAATTAAAAATTGTCATAAAAAAGCTTTCTTTGCCTTGCCAAAATACTTCACAAAGACTGCTCATACTTTTTTTCCTTAAGCCACTCTTAAGGATCCCATTATCATACTTATACTTCTAGCGCTTGAACCTTTAAGAATCAACATATACAAACAAGGTTTGTTAAAAAAGAGAAGAGGGAGATAGTTCTCATAGATTCTCCACCATATTATAATTTTTTTACAAAGAAAAATTTCACATTTATAAAAGATATGCTTTTCATATACATCTTAATCCAATATATGCCATCATCATATGTTGACAACAGTTCATCCTTACTAGTTAACTTTGCAAGTCTAGAACAAAGTAATTAACAAAAACCTTTTTATTATATTTCAAGTACATTAATCATTTAGCACTTGTTATATTTTGAAGAAATTGTAACTATTGAAGGGCTTCACTCAAAAATTATGTTGCAAATAAACTCAGTCATGACCTTCTTACTCTTAGCTTTATTCAAAAGCTATAAGTCTACCTAAATTCCATATCATCATAATACAATTATAGTAGTAGAGAAATCAACATAACCAAATTTCATTAAGCAAACATTACTTTCATTTGATTGTCATGTTCAAGTTAAAACCATCAAAACTTTCATCCTTCGAACCCTAATACTACTTTTAAGCCTACTTTCATTACATGCTTAACTTTTTACTCTTATTACGTAATTAAGCATAAGATAATAAAGACCTTTCCATCTCACAACAAGCATTTTCCCCTCATCATATTGCAATAAATGAAATAACAAAACACCTAACACACAAATCACTCACAAAGCCACCATTATTTTACACATGCCTAATTTGTGCATCCAAATAGATTATTTATTAAGAAAAGCTTTCATATGATTATTTGAGAAATATAAAGAATCAAAGTCAATTAGAAATCTATTAAACATAATTTAGTGTAAAAGATGCAATTTTTTGCACTTTCATCATGTTGTGCAAATTTGTGAATCCAAATAGATTTTTCCATTAAAAATACCTCTAATATCAAGATTATGAATATTTAAGAAATATAAACAATCAAAGTTGGTTAGAAATCAATTGAATACAATTTGGTGCAAAAGATGCAAGTTAAGCTCACTTTTGTCATTTTACATAAACTTGTGCATCCAAATAGATCATTATACTAAGAAATACTTGATATTAGGGTTATGATTAATTGAAGAATATAAAGAATCAAAGTTGGATAGAAATCAATTAAACATAACTTAGTGCAAAAGGTGCAATTCTTGCATACTTTCAACATTTTATGCAAATTTGTGAATTCAAATAGATTTTTTGATTAAAAAAGCCTTTTATATCAAGATAATGACTATTTGAGAACAAATAAAATTGGTTAGAAATTGACTGAAAGTAGTTTGGTGCCAAAGATGCAATTTTTTGCACTTTCATCATTTTTTACATTTTTGTACATCTAAATAGATTTTTGCATAAAAAAAAATCCAATATCAAGATTATGATTATTTGAGGAATATAAAGAATCAAAGTGGGATAGAAATCAATTGAACACAATTTGGTGCAAAAGGTGCAATTTTTATGCACATTTATCATTTTGTACAAATTTATAAATCCAAATAGATTTTTGGATTAAAAAAGCCTTCGATAAAGCCATGATTATTTGAGGTCAAGAATGAATCCAAGTTAGTTACAAATTGATTAAGCACATTATTTTATGCAAATTTGTGCATCCAAACAAATTTTTATGCTTAAAAAGGCACCAATATTGAGGTTATGATTATTTGAGTCAAATAAAGTTTGTTAAAAATCAATGAGATGCAATTTGGTGCAAAAATGCAACTTTGTGCATTTTCATCATTTTTTGCAAATTTGTGCATCCAAATAAATTTTTGCCTTTAAAAGATTCTTGATATCAAGATTATGATTATTTGAGGACTATAAAGAATCAAAGTCAATTAGAAATCAATTGAACACAATTTGATGTAGAAGATGCAAGTATTGCTCATTTCCGTCATTCTACACAATTCTAATCCCTTACTCTTATTAAGCATAACACAATAGAGACTTCTCCATCTAACAACAAATATTTGCCCCTCACTATATTGCAATAAATAAAATAACTAAACATTGTTAAAACACAAATCACCCGTGAGGCCAACATCATTTTACACATGCTTTGTCTCCCTATATTGGCTCAATAATTGGCGTCCCTCAACCAATGGTCCATCAATTACAAATTCCTTATTGATTGCATTTTTGTAATCATCTTCCCATCAAAAGATTATAGAACTCAAGTTCCTTCCACCTTAGACAGCTACGAAAATGCCTTCCAACTTCTAAAGCGCGCTTTGGGCACTGACATCCATATAAGCATCTAAAGTCCATGGCAACTCACAACAATACAATGAAAATGTTCCTACCTCCCACTTGACCAAATTGAAGAACCCATTAAATCTATGGCAACTTATAACAGTATATTGGAACAAATTAATAGTTAGCTATGATTGATTTCTAGCCACGTTTTCTCAAAGGAAGGAGATGAGTGTGCAGCTAATTGGTTTCCGATTGCGTTAGAGATGAATGTGTGGCTAGGGTTTTTAATTTTGAATTATTATTAAAAAGATGACCAAGAAATGTATTTGCTTATATGGAAATGAATACATCTAAGTTAATTAAACCAACAGGAATTAGATATGTGTAAAAAAAAATTACACGCAAATCATGATTAACTTCTCAAAGGCAGATTTCAAGTTTAGTATTCTTTCAAAGTCAATTTGGGAGTTTTCATAATCTGTGGAGATAAAATTTAAGTACATCACATTTAATGAAAATAATTTATATTTTCCTCTTTAAAAAATAATGAAGCTAATTTTACAATTTTACATCTTCCTGTTACTCACATTAAACAAAAATTAAACTCCATTTTAAACTTCATATTTTTTTCACCGGAGAATGCGAAAAATTCACATCTATTTCGGATTGAGTCCGGCATTTCGTTTAAAAATTTCTTCATTAAAGAATCTCAAGATTTAGGCGACAACAGGGAGGCCGATGAAGAGACGGATGTGAATTATTGTGGGGTCAATCAAGACTTCACGGGATCTTATTTTGGTCTTGGAAAATGTGCTGATGTATGACATCCATACACTGATTATTGTGGTATGTTTCATTTCACCTTGCTTTTCCGAGGCATTCATTCATCGTCACTCGCATGGCTATGTTTGGTTGCGCGCCTTTTAAAAAATTGCACTTTCTCGCCTCTGTTTTTTAAGTGTCATTTATTGTAAATATATGAAAATAAAAAATAAAAAATACTTTCATTTTTAAAATAAATAAATTATAATTTATTAATATATTATTTATTAAAAATTATATTTAAAATAAAATTATTAAATAATTATTTAAATTATAAAAGTAATATTTAAAAAAGTACAATGAACATAATTTTAAAATACGTTTATTTCTTTAGAAAATTTTTGATAAAAAATATTTTTTATATTAATAATTAAAAAATAATATTTAGAGATGCAGTATTCTTTTGGAAATAGATAATATTAAATAAATAAGATATTTTCACACATCTTAATAATTTATAATTATATTTTACAAAAATTATTTTTCATTCAAATAAACAGAGCTTTAGTTTTCTCAGATGAAAAAAGAATAAAACAAAATTTTTCTTTAAAATAACAATTAAAAATAAAAAAATATCAATAAATATTTTTATGATTTTCTGTTGAACATACCTTTTTCATAACATTTAAAGACTTTCAAAATAATTGTTATTACCAATTTAAATAATAAAATAATAATTTTTTATATACTGACTACGTTCAATATTTATAAAAAAATACAAGTTTTATCCTTTTTACGTTAATAACGTTAGAAATACATAGCACAATGATTAAATAGCGATTACTCATTTGCGAAATTTTTATTTTTTAAAATTTTTATTTTTATTTAATTTATTTTTAAAATAAATTGAAAAATATATAAGTTTTAAGATATTTAGATTTTAACATCGTTAAAAACTATAATATGTGGTTTAAATGCTCTGGTCAACAGAATTTCTTTTTAAATATTTAATTTTATAATTATAATTCAACTTTTCTGTTTTTAAAGTCTCAGTGAAGTCGGGCCACGAAAAAAAGGTCTGAGCGAAGAAAATCTGCACGAAAAAATTTTCCATTTTTAAGAAAACAAGTAATTGAACACTTCTGGGACAGAAAGTCCCGAGAAAAAAAGTCACGGACGAATTTGTCTATGACAAGATAGCATAGACGGCTCATCACGGAAGATGAGAAGATTCCATCAATTATTGAGTCTACTTTAGCATTTTAAGAAATTCTAATATATGTAATAGAAATAATGTTAAATTTCTACCAAAAAAAAAGAAATAATGTTAAATTTTTATTTAAAAAATTACATATTATCTGATTTTAAATGTTGTGATTATTTATTTATATTTTTAATCATTAGTATTTTATTTACATAAATTATTTTTTGTTGAAAATTTAACAAAAAATCTACATGTATTACATTTAATTTTTACTTTTTAAAATTCTAACTCAATTTTACACTTAATTATAGTCAATTTACTTCAAAAAAAATTCCTATTCAACACTCTTTATGAAACAATAGTGAACTAAATTGTAATAAACAATCTTTAATATAATTAAGATTTTTTGGATTAATTTAATTTTAAGTGACCATTAAACTAAGTTAAAATTTTGAGGGTTTAAAAATAGTATGGAATACATGTTATTTTTTAATTAAATTTTGAATGAAAAATAATTTAAATAAATAAAATCTTAATAATTGAAAGTATAGGTGAATGAATATAACATTTAAAATTATACATAAATTAGATAAAAAATAAAATTATAAGTAAACAAAATATAATTTTCCTTTCTAGGACTAGGTTTACATAGACCCTGGGGAGCCCTCCTGTGGGGGAACCCATACCTTTATTTCTTTAATTTTGATGACAGAGTAAGGATATTCCCAAACTCATATATTAGAATTATTCTTTTATTCGCTCAAACAAATATCCCCATAAGGGTAGTACTACGGGATGAACTGTACAGATGAATATTTAAACGATTTCAGAAATAGTTGTGTAATTTTATAAAACGATTGTTTTATACAACTATTATATATATGCTGAAGGATGATGCTTGCCATAGTTTAATAATGATTATATAAAGTTCTCAACACTTTTTCCTCCCCATTTTATATGGCAATGCGAACACACATAATGATTATATATAAATTTTCAACACTTTTTTCCTCATGTTACATGGCGATGCAGACGCACATATCTCAAACCTTTTTGTTCTCCTTCAACCCTAAAGTGGCAGAAGCTCATAGCCTCATGGAAGAAGAATTTAATTTATAACTTATTGCATAAAATTTATAATTTTCTCGTAAACAAGTGAGTAAGATATGAAATTGCAATCTTCTCTTAAAATTTTAATTTTTTATAAAAAATTGCAAGTATAATAGTAGAAAATTCTCCTAATATATGTTGGTGTATAATTATAAAATGCAATTGTGAATGCACGTTGAAATTTTTTTAGAATGATAATTTCATCCATATCTCATATGTACGTGCAATTTTTACTTATTCACATACGGGTATGGAACTTAAAAATGGACATGAATATCGTTAAAGAGGGTTCTTATAAAGATTTTATCAAATATGTATACAAATAAAGACATTACACATTACCTAATCCTTTCCATACCCATATTATATAATATATATTAATGCATATATATGTAATTATATAATAATAAGAAAACTAAAATTATATATATAATAATTTGATTTAAATATAAAAATGTTTTTTAAGACAACTTTAGAATAGACTTTATGTTATCTTTTGTTATGTTAGGATTGATAGCAGTTTTGGATAATTATAGTTTCATTCTCATACATAAATTTTAATTTTTATTAAAAAATTATAAAAAAAATATTGATGATTATGCATCATTTAAATAAATTGAGAAACAGAAGAAGGATATGCTGATTCGATAATTAGATAGAGACGAAGATTTATATTAAAAAGTCTACCATGGCTATATAGAAATAAGATATAATAAAATATATTCCTTGTTTTCATTCAACTCATTCCTAAAAAAATTAGTATTACTCCTTATATAATAGCAACTTCATTTTCTTGTTTTACTATATACTTAAATACCCATAATCCTTATCTAATGAAAAATTAATTATTATTATTTGAAAAAATTTCATAGCAATCAAATTAAAATTTTCATTCTTATAATTTTGTTTTTATACAATTTCTTCAAAAATAAAATTTCATTGCAATCAAATCAAATTAAACTTTTAACATTGGCCAGTTTTTCATTATTATACTTTAAAATAAACAATTGCTCCAAGGGTATGCAAGCCCCGTGATGTCATTTTAGCTTAGAATCATTTTTCTATACTTGAACTTAGGCCTTATTTCTGCTACCCAAAAAACATAATAAAGAAAGTAGAATTTTAGTTAAAAAATTAAGAATCATACTTTTAATCATGCATGTTTTCCATATTAGTATATTTATATTCAATCAATGACAGTCCATTCTTAATATAAATTTATAAATAGTAGCTATTTTAGATGCTTGAGATGAAAATCTAAAAATGATGAAAATTGCTATACACAAAATAGGCACAGAAGATGTACAATTGAGTAACTTACAATAAGATTTCAATCTCTTGTTTATGGTCTGTGATACAAGTGATAAGAAACATGGTGAAAGCCCCCATAGAAGAACCTTCCAGATTTTGTCATGATGATCATCATGACTAGGTATCCAATGATAATTTGATGTGTGTTTTGAGCAATTACTTCATTACTGGGGGTGTGTTGTGTGCTAGTATAATGTTTGCATGACTTTTAGGCTTGTCCAATTAGTTGGAGTCATATAAGTAAGAGGTTCTATTAAGCTGGTGCTGTCAGGTGGAAGCCCTTTATTGATATGTTCAATTTACTTAGTTCGATCAAATTGTTTATATCATTTGCCCTTTTATTCTAATTTCTCATGTTGCTTCATTTTCTGGGTCATCATTGTTGCTATCCATCATTCTGGGTATGTTAAAACTATTATAATGGCATGAAATACATTAAACTCTTAATTTATTCTTACTTATCCCTTTCTTTTTTTCCTAACCATTGATTGTTTGTTTGACATGGGTCTGTGTTTCTTTTCTTTATAAGTATCCTTTTAGACTTTTTAGATATGATTTTGGCTTTTGCTAATTTTGAGTTTGTGTATCTGTCGTTATCTTTCTTGTAAAACATTTGAGTTAGGTAAATTTCATTTTTTTCTACTAAAGTTTATAGCTTTTTAGTTTTTATGTATTCCTTTTATTTTTTTTGAATTATTGCTTTCATAATTTGTTACCTAGGTTTTCCTCTTTCTTTGATCCCATCAATGTTCTTTTTGCTCAAGTTGATTTTGTTTGTTATTATTGCTTAGGCAACTATTTGTCCTCTTGTGCTTCCATTTTTTCTTCCTTTCCTACTTTTAATTCTTCGTAAATTAATGCTTGATGCTATCTTCCTCTTTGTCCATTTTTTATTGTCAATTTTCTTTAATATTTGAAGGTGCATAGATTATTTCATCATCTTTTGATTTTGATGTCTAATGCCAATTTTATAAATTTGTCATTAGATTTTGAGAGCTCATACTCTAGTGGTTCAAATATTAATGAAGATTCATTTACTTAAGACTCATTCATCTCCTTTGATAGCAATTATGGTGGATTGTTTGAGAGGTGAGAATGGGGTTGATTGAGAATGTATTCTTTTTACAATCTATATAGAATTTAATTGGATTAGTAATGATGTTCATAATAAAATTGCATCAGCTTAATGGAAAGATTAGAGATTTCTGGATGAGGTAAGTGATCATCATTTTGCTAATGATTCTAATTAGCATGTTGTCCAATATGTCATAGCTTACAATGACAAAAAGGCATATAGATAGGATCTGGTCTTGTTTATTATGTTTTATTAAGCATTTATTTTGAAGATGGATCTAACTCCACCTTTTTCACTATTCTAGTGAATCATCCTTTATGAGTTTAATTTATGTCCAACACAACTAATTTTGAATGCTTGGCTTTTTATGATTTGTTTTAAGATTGTTGTTCTTTCTTTGAAAGGCATTCCTTCCATTGATAATTTTTTATTTTTCTATGCATATTCTAGTCATTAGTTTGGTGGGTGAACCTACTTCAACCAAAGGCCCAATTAATCATTCTTGAAAATTAAAAAGGTACATTTTTTTAACATTTGCATGCATCAAAAGGTTCAGGCATTTTGGTTAACTAATGGAGGGGATTTTTTCTTTCCTATCCACTAGGAAAAAAGAATAGATAATCCAAAAATCCACTCATTGGACACTTATTCTACTAATGATTAAAACTTGATACTTCATATGCTAAATTTGGACCTTATGGATGCCCTATTTGTGTTATGAATGATGTTATTCTCATTTTTTGTGTTACTTGTAAACTTTTTTATTTATACTAATGTTTATCATTTTGTAGGATTTTAGCTTAAGAAGGAGAAAATTACTTTTAAGATGCTTCATGTTAGAAAAGACTATGTCCAACATGCTTAAGAAAAGTACTTGAAAAAAAAGGCACTTTCTATTGAAAACGAAGGAGCTCAATTTGTAAGTCCTTTAATATTGTTATAGTCTTCAATTAAATTGCCTACTACTCAGTAGTTAGGTCCTTTCATTCTTGTGAGCACTATTGAAGTTGATATGCTAAAGCAGGTTACCCTTATCAAATGCATGAAGAAAAGGAAATTAGTAAAGGCTGGAGGCATCTCAAAGGGGGAAATTATAGTACTTGCATCTACAAATGATTCAAGATTAAGACTTATTGATCATTTTCATCCAATTGGATTGCACGGTTCTTGTTTGAGCCTTGTCTAATGTTAGATTACCCTATTGATGGTGAACTCACTTTTGATAATCTGAAGAGTTTCTAGTATAAAGATATGGACTTGGCCATATATATGTGTGACCATAAGTTACTGGGAGATGATCATAAGAGGAAAATGTTCTTGGCTAATGATATTGGGACTATAGTATACAATAGGAAAGCTATAGGCAATATGGCCTAGGGTGTATGCAACATGCTTTTGCTTATTCCAATATTGGCCTATCAAGAAAGGAAATTAGCAAAGTTTAAAAGGATTAATCTAGATCATGCTGCTAATTTGCAAGATCAACTTAAAATGACCTTGGATAATATGAAGTTATGTTACAATAGCCTTTTGAAATCCAATAATTGCTATAAATATGCTTAAAAGGAGATTGAGGATGTTTAATCAAAGAAGTTGGCATTAAAGGTGTTGAGAATTTGGATTATCGCATGCAGCGGAAATTCAAAATTTGATCCAAATTCTACCTAGGATCCATGCAAAAATCATAAATCAATGATTAAAATTTTACCTACTAGGCACTCGTGTTTCTACTGATCAAAACTTGAGAGTGGATTAATCAAATGCCGGTCGGAAGGTACAGCATCTCTATGGTATCTACACGGAGTGAACAATGACCTCTCACCCTCCACGAATCTGCTAAGATGCATTTTTCTCTCTAAGATTTAGGATTGAATGTTTTCTGAGTGATTTAGGATTTTATGAAAACTTATGAGCGTGTCTAAAGTGTTGCCATCAAGTCCCTTTTTATAAAACTTAAGCAAACCACAATCCTACTCTTACTAGGATAATGCCTCCAAAATCCTAATCACACTTAATAACTCATCTTATCCTTATCCTAGAGATAATGAGGAGAGATAGGACTTATCTATTAATTATCTAATATTAGATAATAATATTATCTCATAATATATTTATCTAATATTTGATAACGTAATTATTTGATATTACTTTAATATCAAATAATATTACATAATAATAATTATATTTATTATGTGAAAAATATATTATTATTTAATAATATATATGCATGAAAATAAGTCCAATTAATTGGATATTAATCTAATTAAACTCTAATTAATTATTATCTTATTCCTACTCCTTTTATATGACCCTATAGGTTCTTACTATGTTAACAATGACTCATTATTAGGTTCTTACTACGTTAACAATGACTCATTATTGAGTCATAAATAGTGAGCGGTATCTAACAATACATCACTGCCACTCAAGTAGTAAGAATGTCTATGGTTCGACATTCACCTAATACATGATTAATATTTTGCATCATAATCCCTTTTGTAATAATATCCAAATTGAACTGAAGGCATAGAGTGTGTCATCCTTGTCAATGTTCAATTTATATTTCTTGATACTAAGTAAACCTAAAATAAATAATTAATATCACATATTAATTCAATTGAGCATGGCCATGCATTTCTAAGTTTCACTCAATCAAGGGGCCTAAGGATATATCTCTTTTATAAGAGTAACAAAATTTCATCTACATCACTCACTTCCCTCTGCATAATTTGTGACATACCTAATCAACGTCCTACTTGTCATCCCGATTAAAGGCGACATAGGATAACATTAAAGTGAGTAACCTCTCATGTAAGGAACCGTAGTAACTTCAAGTCAAAGAATTATATGCAATTGTGACCATATGAGAGCTACTAATGACATAAGTTTTATTCATATAGTATTCTCATATTGGGTCAGTCCAGTACATCTGTTCACTAATAATGTATTCATGTATTGACTTGATATTACATATCTATGATTCATAATCATCAGTCATTATATATGCTAATCTCGATGTACTATTACTATTCCTTTCATAATAATACTTAAGTAGAGGTATTTTAGGAATAATAAAACTATTTCAGGGATAATTATTATATTAAGTTATAAATCACATAGAATAATAATAAAATTATGAAAATAAAATATAGTAATTAAATTGCTAAAAATAAAAATATAATACATTATGTATTATTTCAATCATCTATATGATTGCTTCCTATCATACACACCAACAAAAGGATCACCTTAAGTTAGAGAGAAAGAAATAGGAAAACACATTTTGTCATAAGGAGGAAAAGTTGCAAAAAGCCCAATTGTATGATTGAAAGCTCAATTAAATATTGTTGCTTTATAAAATAAGCTCAATTAAATATTGTTTCTTTACAAGATAAGGTAAATAAGGTTAATGAAATTTCTTATGAGATGTTTCTTTGTGGCTTTTTTTAGGCATCAAAGCAAGTGAATTTCTTCAATCATAGCTTGAAATTTGACTTTTCTTAAGTTCTGAATGAGAAATAGATGAAAGATTTATAGCCTTCCTCTAATCCATTTTCTAATATTTGATTCAGCATTGATAACTTGACTTACAAGAACTTGTTCTTATTTTCTTTTTTTATTTAATGCTGCATTTATTTTGAATAAGATAATATATGGATTATGTTTTTATGAGACAAGCTATATGTTTAATCATCTTTTGATTTTTTAATTTTTGTTTTATATTTTGTCTTCAAATTTTGGATTAAATGTCAAAAGTTTGTTCAAGCTTGATTAGTTAATTGAGGATTTACTTAGGGCTCACTTATAGGTTAAGTATCTACTTAAGCTTAATTGATTGGCCAAAGACATGCTAGAGTCTAGGCTAAATGAATGGTCCATATAGATACAAATTGGTTTATGATATGTCGAGTCCATGATGGATCAATCAATATTACCCATGTCTAAAATGAGTCTAATTTAAGGGGGGTTCCAAACTTAACAAAATTTATGATGAACTAGATTGACTTGCAAGTTTTAATTATGGTTTGCAAACTTAGTGGATATGGGTCGACATATGACAAATTGAGTCCACAACGAACTAGCCTGTATTATATGATCCAAAAATGAACCTAATTTTTAAGGTTTAAATCTGCCAAAACTTATGATAGACACAAACCAACTTATGGGTTATAACCTATTTGACACCTCTACTTAAGCCTAATTGATCGATTGAGGATTTATTTAGGTTTGATTTATCGATCAAGGATGTACTCAAGATTAATTAGTTATTAATAATATATATATATGCTTTATTTATTTTTTCTTAAAATCATGTTTAAAGATAACTTTACTTAAATTGTTTAAAAGTGATTTTGTTCACAAACTCCTACTTTAAATTTAAGGATAATATTATTTCCGGTGTGAAACAACCCAAGTTCAAAGGATCACCTTCCCTTGGAAGGTGTCCAATTGATATGCTTTATTTTATAGTGCTTTTTCACTTTGAATAGGCCTTTCCATGTAGAGGCTAATTTGCTATCCTATGATGCTTGCCTGGCTTTTTCAATTTTTCTTAAGGCCAAATCATCTTTTATAACACTTGATAAAAATTTAATAGCTAAATCTTAACAAAGGTAAATTGAGTAACATTTTTTAATAGGTAATTTACAGAAATACCCACTAAAACTTGTATAAGTATTTATTAGAATTAGGAGGTGAAAATTCACTAAGAATTACCTAGGAAAAAAATTAAGGGAAATAGAAGTATGTAAAATTTAAAGATGTTATAGTTTTGGAGTAACTTGGTATTTGTACTCAAAAGCATTAAGTGGGGATCCTAATGTGTCAAGATTAAAATTTTTGGGCATAACACAATGACATATACAATTTTTGGGGAAAGAAGTCCTAATGTGTCAAGATTAAAATTTTTGGACAAAACACAATGACATATAAAATTTTTGGGGAAAGAAGGGGAATATGATAAATTTTAAGGGTATTAGTGGAAAATTAGAAAAAAAAACCCTTAATTAAGGTCTTAATGAAGATGATTGGATTAAGGAATGATTAATTAGTGGTGAGTTAGGATTAGAAAGTTGGTGGGAAGTTTCTTACAAATTTAATCAAGGAAAATAACATATGTTATGATGCTACCACCAGTGACATATGCAATGACTTAATTATAAAAGACTAAGAATAGGAAATCAAGACTAAGAATATTAAATAAGGACTAAGACTAAAGATTAAGGAAATTTGGAAATTTCATCATCTTTTTTGTTAAAACTATGCATTTGGGTTCCTTGAAGCCTAGTGCATTCCTTTCTTCTATAAATAGTTATGTTTAACTTTATTTAGTGCACACTGAAGCCCATCCATAGTTAAAAGGGAATTGAGAGACAAAGAGTGAGTTTTTGCTAGTTTTAGTAGGATTTTATGTAATCTGTGAGAGTTCTTTGAAATTAAATGAAGAAGGGAGCAATTTGGGTCTATTAGTGAAGGTAGAAATATATGAACTTCTATAGATTCAATTCTTTTCATAATTCTTTCTATAAGTTCTATACTAATTCTATGTTGTTTTTGTGAAAACACCTTAGCTAATAGGTGAAGGAACGAAGCTTCTATAATCTATTTGAAATAAGTAAAGATCCACTTCCTTTCTTCCTAGTTTTTTTTTAAGAAGATTATTACATGTAGGGTGTGTATATTATGGTGAAATTATAAGTTTCATGGTGGGAAAATAAAAAGGTTTTCTTAAGAAAAAAAAAAGGGTTTTGATGAAGGTGGGGGTGTTATTTTGGAAAAGGTCCCTTGATTTCTATCTATTTCCTTGAAGAAGGATTTGCATAGAAAGTGAAGAAGATTTTGACAAAATGATTTTTCTTAGCATGAGTTTATGTTGAGAAGAAAGAAGAAATATATGAAAAAAATATTTCTTTACCATTGTAAAGTTTGGAAAAAAAATATGTTTTCATGGAAAATCCTTGTGAGGCTTAATAAGGCTGATGATTTTCTTATGCCTAAGGAAAGAAAAAATATTCTATTTTATTCCTCGAAAGATGTTACATCATGATCCATTTAGGAACAAGAGGTTAGAATGCTTGATTATTACATTTTAAGATAAAAATTAGGATAGTTTTGCTTTAAAAGAGTTCACAAATTCTCTTGTGTTTAAGGAAACAAAATCCATTTTGAAAACCAAGTAAACACCAAATGTTTTAAAAGGATTCCATTAAAGTTTTCAAGAAAAAATCCTTTTGAAAAGCCTTTAGGGCACTCATGGGTAGATTGCTATTTGAAAAGGAAAAAATTTGTTTTTGTATGAAAAACTTGTTATATTAAGTTCTAAACTATTTTAAAATTCTTATTAATCTTTATGTTCAAGTTTTGTGGTGAAAATATGATGAAAAGTATATTTGAAAACTTGAGCATTTATACTAAAGAACTGTTTTCAAAACTAGTGTTTTTAAGTGGAGAATGCTTCCTTTCAATCTAGTTTTCCTAGTAAAATATTTTAGCTATTTATGTAACATGTTTTATCATTGAAAATATTTGTTTAATGATGTTTTATGTCTTAAATACTTTTCTAGAAAATTTTGAAGATTTTAGCAAAAAGTTGCATTAAAAGATAGTTCTCACAAAAGCATCTTGTCATTCTTGATACTAATGGATAGTAGGCTAATATGGTAAGTAATGTAACATATTTTGAGAATGAAAAGCATTTGAAAATTTTACTTTAAGTATCTAGTTTGGTTCGTGAAAATTTGATAAATTTTTATGACAAGTTACATATAGAATGGATTTTTGAAATTGAAAATAGCCCATTTTAGTAAATATTAATGGTATGAGTTGGGAAAAGCATGTATAGCTTATTTTAAATATGAAAATGGTTCAAAAATGAAGTTTCATGAGTTTTTGTTTATTCTTGAAATTTTTATAAAATTTTATCAAGTTTTTGTATTTAAATTGGATTTTCCAAGTTAAAAGTGCCTTTTCTAATATATAATTTATTTTCGACATGGGAAAAAACTTAATCATGTTATTAAATGACTAAATATGTATTCTAAAAATATTCATCAAATTTTAATAAATTTGGATAGTTTTTGTAAAATTTATAATTATAAGGGTGATTATTAGAACCTAGTACAAATTTCTAATTGTTTCCTTGGTTTTAAATCCTAAGGTTTGGTGGAATTGAGTAGTTTTAATACTGTTGGATAGCATGTTTAAATACTTGATTCAATAAAAAAATAGTTTTCTTACTTATTAAAATAACATATAAAGTGTAAGTTTAAAATTGCTTAGCAATAGTAGCTATAGAACTTGTAAAAACTAAGTTATACACCACATGATTTTGTTGTTAAAATATTAAGGCATGTGATGATTTGACATTAATAATTTTTTTATTAATATGTGATGATCATGGCTTAAATGCATACTTGATGGTTGATGGAAATATTATGAAAAAACGGATACTACTCTAAAGGTTTCATAATGAAACCATGAGCACATTTGAAAGGTTAGTACAAGAAATTTTGTTTGAATTATTTTATGACTTGAATATACACTAATGTATTTATATGAAAGAATTCTTGTGATTAAAGCTTATGAGAACAACTAAAGGTCATTAAGCTTTTGAAATAGTAATCTAATGTATAAAATGGAAGCATCAATATTGTTTGTGGTTACTAGAATTATGACAAGGTAGTTACAAATTTTTCTTACTAGATTATCTTATGTTGTATTTAGGGGTGGACATAATATTTCAATCCATATTAAATCGACCGATTAAAATTGATTTTTTTCAATTAAATTCAGTTATTATAATTAATTTATTTGTGGTAGTTGAAAAAAATTTAAAATAATCGATTTTCGGTTGATATCGATTTACCTGTTTTTAAATTTCACTTAATCGATATCGACCGAATTGCATTACAAAACAAAATTAAAATTTTCATTTTGCACAATTACACACATTACCACAAATAAATGTCTATAGAACACTTAATATTTTAAACCAAAAATTCTCATCCCGACGTCAAATAAGTTAAACACTCACCTTTGTCTCCAATGGTACTAATTCCCAAATTACTCTCACACGGATTGCTATCCAAATCAAGGGCTATAAATCTTTTATCCATTTTTAACCCATCCCCACTGACTCTTCTTCATCTTCTTTATTATAAAGCTTTGATCCAATACATCATCTTTTCCTAACCAAAGCAAAACCATTCTTCTGCCTACTATACCTTAAGCCACAAACCTTCAAGTCCATCTTAAGAAGATAACATGGACTTCCCCAGCTAAGCTTGTACATCATCTCTCTGCCTCTCATCCCTAAACTCCCAACTCCAGCACCTCTTCCCCCAACAAATCCTCCAGCACTGTATACGGCTAATCGTAACCTCACGATGACCACCATTATCTCTACCCTTCAATATTGGCTGGTAAACCACCCAACCATCCTTAACATCACATGGAACCCAGGCCAAACCATAGGCTCATCACCACTCTTCCTCTCTCTCACAATCCTCCTTTACCTCTTTGCCATATTCCTCCTCCACCGCCTCCTTCTTCTGCCTCTCGAACCTCACCTCCTCAAATTAATCTCAACTGTCCATAACCTTATCCTCCTCCTCCTCCTCCTCTCCTTCATTAAACTAGATCATTTGAACTCATCAAATTTTTTAATAATGGCAAAACTACATCATTCGAACTTGTCAAATCTTGTCAATAATGGCGCCAAGCTACTAGAAGAAACTCATTGAAGAAACTCAATGTATGATTTTCTGATTTCTAATTTCTGATTTTAATGTAAATGGTTTCTAATAGATCTGATAGATCTATGTAATGCATTGAGGCCTTAGAAAACAAAATATTGGTATGCATTTCTAAAACTTTATTGCTATCTTATTGACATCTTCATAAATTTCAATTCTCTTTGTTGCAATTTAGTTGCAGAAACCAGAAAGTAATTGAATGTTTTAAATTGAAACTAACTGGCATAATCCGATTAAAATTGTAACAAATGATTAATTTCGATTTAGACATTTTTAGCAGTCGGCTTTAGTTAATCATTTGAGATTTTTAATTTGCATAGGTCGGTTAGATGAAAGACTCAAAATTGTCATTAACCGACTAATGAGCAGCCCTAGTTATATTGTGACTATGGCTATAAGTAATTTTTTGACCTTCCTTGTTATGTAATGAGCTAGTGAGAGCCTAATGTGAAATTGGTTTAATGCCATATGTGAAACTATAGCTATACATTATTTGTATTTGATATTGTTGGCTTAAATATTGTATGTGACATATAACATGATTGTGTGAAACCTTATAAAGAGTTTTGTGATTAGCCTAGTATCCTAACTTCCAAGGCATAACAAAAAGAAAAAGTTAGGATATGCATAGGATAAGATTGGCTAGGAGTAACATAGAGGAACCCTTATGCCCCCATGTCATTTAAGGATTGTCTTAATTACAAATACCATGTATAATTATATGATTAAATTTCCTCAAAATAAATGATTTAGTATATAGGTTAAACTAGAAAGTACATTTCTAGAAAAGAAATGATTGATACATGTCTTGTATATAACTAATCTACATAATAGAACTGGTTAGAAAATTAGTATGGTACCTATCTCACTAAGTAATTTTGTTACTCACTCTACCTAAGATATATTTTTTAAGTACTTCTGCCAAAGATGTCAACTGAAATTACTAATTTGTAATGGAAGATGTTTCACACCTGAGTTAGCAATTTCCAACTAGAATTCTATTTCAAGATAATGGCTAACTGAGCTAGTATTAGCCATTGGTCTATGATCCAAGTCATAAGGCTTGCATACTTACCATTTAATCCCACTAAGCCATATCTAGAAACCCCAATTTTGATAGTGGGTTCTTAGCAACCTCAAGTGATTCTATTCTTGATAACCCTATCATTGAGGTAGGAGATGTAACAGTGCCAAAACATGATAATAAGCCATACACTACTTTAGCTTTAGTTTTCTATTCGTCACATGCTTTCCACCACTACTTTTTGCCATATTGGCTAGTCTTTTAAATGCTATGCTTACTTTTAGGTGGTTCATTAGTGACTTTGACTTTGATAAACTTTCATCATCATATAGTCCAATCTTTAAAAATACAAATCCTAGCAACTATAAGACTAATGACAATCCATCAGTTCAAAGTAAGTTAGGTGATATTTAACCACTTACCCCTAGTTTTGTTGTATATTATAACTTTAACCCCTTTTACCAAATATCTATGTATAGGTTTTGGTAAGGATATAACCCAAGAATTGTCATACATAGTAATTAACTAAATATGTTTAATTATTTTAATGTGACATTTGATGTACATTATTATATAACTTGTTTATTTGGTATTTTGTGAAATAGATAGGTGATGCTTTGGAATATAGATATAACAATGGCTTTTGAAAATTTTCAAAGGGAAATGGAAGGAATAGTGATTTCTTCAATAAAGGTAATTAGTTTTTGAAAAAGAAATGCATGCTTTATTTGTTTAAAGTTTCCAAGAAAGAAATTCAATCTTTAAGCTTAATGTTAACTTCAAAGTATTAGGGAAAAAGGGGACAAAATTAATTGATTTACTAAGTGTTATTGCCTAGTCTTGTTCTATTATGTTTATTTCATGGTTTGAACTTCTATATGTCAAAAAGTCCTTAATTCTTTCACAAGATTAGGAAGCTACTTAGGGGCCCTTTTTTGATAATATTTTTTGAGTTTTGAAGGTCTACTAATTAAAAATCCATTCCGAGTTTGGTAAAAAGATCAGTTTTCTATAAACATGTCTATTTAAGATCTTGATAGAAAAAATATTTATTTTTTATAAAAGATATTTTTTTAAGATCACTTCACTA
Source organism: Sindora glabra (assembly GCA_020226215.1). Taxonomy (NCBI): domain Eukaryota; kingdom Viridiplantae; phylum Streptophyta; class Magnoliopsida; order Fabales; family Fabaceae; genus Sindora; species Sindora glabra. Next base: position 78,091,405 of record CM035226.1, read on the forward strand.
GTTCTTCATAAACTCATTTAACTCCAAAAGAAAGTATTATGTTTTTAATTTCAAACCCTTCTTTAGAAAGAAAGAAAAGGAAAGGAAAACTATTTCATGTTTTTATTTTCTTAAAAGTGATATGAAACCTTTAAGCTACAAGATTCCTAATATATTTATCTATCTAAACTTTTGAGTAAGGTTCCCTAACTATTGAAAAAAAATTATATTGATATTATTTTTTAGGAAAAGTGGCTTCTAGTAACAAAATCAAAAAGTTTATAAAATGAAAATATTTTATCTAAGATTGAAGTTTTGTCTGTTGAATAAAGGATTGAACCTCATTAATGAAAGAAGCTATTTTCTGATTTGCTTACACTTTGGAAAAAGAAGTTTAGTGGATTTTTCAACTTTGTATTTCTATATCATGCATAGTTTTCAAAACCAATAGTTTTAAGGAATTGATTTGGTTTAGAAAGGCTTGTAAAGATATCTGATTGATGTTTTTATGCCAATCATGATGGTCTAGAAATTAGGTCATGACATTTTCCTTGTAAATTCATTCTTTCATTTACTTATTGAAGAAGCGAGGCACCTTGATTCTATATTTTAATGCTTAAATTTGGGTGTTTTCTCTGTTGTATGACCTATATTGTTTGGATGGCTCCCCAACTTCGATTGGTAGCATCTCCACTATCGTATATGTTAGCCTGAATGGTGATTCTCCTGTTGCCATTTAAGAAATTGCTCTATACAACCATAAGATGCTAACTAGATCATTCAACTAATTTCCTTTTGCTTCTTCCAACTTCTTTTTTATTCTTTCTGATAAAACATTATTGGCCAACTTAACTTGCTTATTTCATTGGGGATGTTCTATTGAACAAAACTTTTGCTTTATGCCTAAGCTATTAAACAAGATAAGTGTTATGAAAGTTGCATTATTTTTTATTAATGTCTAGTTAGACTTATTTGTAACTTTATTATACCTTTGGCAAAATTAGGCAAACTCTTTACTAGTGAACTATGCATCATTATTGGTTACCACTGCTTATATAGGCCGAATCCACATGTTTAAAATGTGATAGTAATGTTAATATGGATCAAATTTCTAAGTGAGTTGTGTGACCTTTCTTACCTATATATGATGAATTTCAATAAGAATTTCTTGGTATTTTTAGTGTTAATGGAAGATAGCTATTTAGCCTCTATCCACCTAATGAAGTAATCTACTATTACAACAAGGAACTTCTTTTGCCAAAAAGCTTTTGCGAAAGGACCTAAAAAAGTTGATCCCTTATTGTGCAAATGGCTAAGGGGCTATAATTGAATGTTAACTAATTGCTAGCTTTCTGGAGACATTTCCATGTTCTATGTCATAATCTAGCCCTGTTTATGACCAACATAGATCCTAATACTCAATTTACACATGCTTTAACATTATTCGTCTAATTTATCCAATAGAAGCTTTCATATATCTAAGGGAGCTTAAAATTATACCTTATATTTTTGTGAATAAATGGATAGAATCTCTCTTATTTTTGGACATTTCTCACGGCCCATATACCCTAAAATATACAATATATGAATTTTCTTAGATATGATATCATTAATCATATACAAAATATAATATAGTTTCAAATTTATACATAAGTAAACAATTAACACATCAAGTGATAAATTAACAACATTTCTATCTCAAATTTTAATCCAAATCTAACAAGGATTCCAATGTCAAACTTCCAACTTGGTGGTCTTAAATCTCCATGGATGTAATAAACTTCAAATAGATTTGTTTTAACTAAAAATATTGAAAATAAACAAGGTGAGTTGCAAGAACTTAGTATATATCTACCACTATCTTGCAGGAGATCAATTATATATATACATAATAATCGTAGGCTATTCATGTACTAAATTGGAAAATTAGCAATCCCATCTCGACTATTCACTAATACCTGATATCATTCTCATATCACACACCACCCACTTCAAGTAGTCATCACATACATAAATAACTATTAGGGCTCAAACTCAAATGAATCATTACAACCATCTCAAATTCTTGCAATCAAATCAAATAGTAATACTCAATCATAGGCAAATTCCAATATCACATTACATTATGCATTCATTTATAGTATCCATATGTATAACCATTTCATAATTTCTAAGTCAACCTTATAATCTTCTTAACTATTTGTTGGCAATTTTCCATCCCACTTTTAAATCATCACCCTATTACAATTCATGATTTCTAATGTCATTGCTCTAGTACAATTCATAATTTCCAATGCCTCATAAGGCATGATTCACAAAGTAGTAAATTTGCTAAAAATTAGCTCTATTGATTGCACAAGATTCAATTTAAACTCATATAAACTATTCATCAATACAAGGCATTCGAAGTAAATAATGCTACATATACATATGGTAGCATCTTCATATCCTCTTGCATGAGCTCAACATTCTTTTATGTTCTAATATAAATCATACTATACTTTCTAGCATTTCCATAATGATATAACTTAATCACAATAAGAACTATTATAATTCAATCACAATTAATCAATTAGTAGCTAATAATGATACCACCACACTTCTATTATGAACTTTGATTAATTAACATTCATTTAAATAAGTAATTGCACTTATACCATGGAACTAGGTTTACACATGAATATAATACATTGCTATCAATAAGAAAAATATAATTCACAATATTTAGGCTATCTTTTATTAAGATATTAATCTATGGTTGATATATACTCACCTAGTGGAGTGTGCATTCCCTGTAGAAATGGAGTAGTTCCTTTTCACTTTTTCCTTTTTTTCCTAATTAGCATTTACAATAATAAATTATAGTTATAAGTATTGATATCATTCATTTTCTTTCCAAATATTCTATTTAAAGCTCTAATCATGACATAATCATATTTTAATATTCCAAATCATACTTTTCCCATTTTCTAAAATTAATCCCTTAATCAGAGATTCACCATAATGTAAGAATTTTGGGATTACAACTATATAAGTAAAATATTAAAACTTTAAACTTTGAAAGGATTCTATTAACAAAGATATCATTTATTTTATTTCCAAATATGATATCCCGGTACTCCATGTTATCAACTCATTCCTAAAATTAACATGTCATTCAAATAGGTCATTATTTAGAAATTTCCAAATTGAAACTATATAAATATAAATATCAAAACTTAAAGCCCTAAATGAATCATTTTATATCATTTAATCATCATTCATTTCTTTTATTTTTATAATTCTCATTAAAAAGCTATAGATTTTTATAAAGGGGAGTTTTCGAATCAAAGCATATAATTAGCAAAACACTAGAACTTAATACTTAAAACTACATTCTTATTTTCTAATATTTTTAACTATAACTCAAGATAACCCAAGAAGATTATATTTCACATATTTCACATATATTATGAATTTCTTGAATTTATATACAAATTGCTCCTTAGCCACTCTCTAAGCATATCATTCTAATACCTTATATCATGAAGAAATATTTTCTAAACTCTCACTAGATTTTAGAAATATATATATATATATATAACAATGGATTTTCTAGGACAAATTTGTTTACTCACAAATGGTGGAATTTAAGCTCCAAGGAACTTACCTCCCTTTGTAGAGATTCCATCCAAGCTATCAATAGTAAGATTCTGGAAATCCACTAGTAGGATGGTAAGCTTACTGCTTTGCTATTTCTGGGTGGTACTATGTAACTCAACACCTTCACTTGCAAAAATAGGCTAGAACAGAACAAGGGAAGAAAATGGTGGCATCAATAACACTCCATCAAACAATTGGCAATTAGGCAGATGAGAAACTCACCAGAAAACATAAAAAAGTTACACTCCAATTTGAGCTCCAATCAGTGACTTTATCACTGCTACGAGCTTCTAAACTGGTGAGGCAACTCGAAATGGTACCTTAGCACATGGTGGTCAAATGTGCAGAACAATAATTGTGAGTAAAGACAAGCATGTTGTAAAGAAAGGTTTTGTGCTCTTGCCAGCATGACCATTGCTCATTGCAACAGCAAGCGGTCATTCTGCAAAAAACTAACTTACATGGAGTGAAAGCTAAACATAACCCTAGATGGCCAATGGAATAGAGGAAAGCTAGCTAAAATTGAAAAAGTACAGTAGTGTGAAAAGAGAGAGAGAATGTCAAAACCCATCTTGATCGTGACCTGCATGGATCATGTTACCAGTTTCACAAGCCTTAACAAAAATTTTCACTTTTTATTTTTCTGAGAGTTTTCAAATTTTTAGAGGGACTGAAAATGTTATTTTAACATTTTTATAGAAAAACAAATAAAGTCTCTCCTATTTTTGGACACTTCTTAAAGATCACATGCCCTATAATATTGAAATCTATTTAGTTTCCAAATACATCAATGACAAACGTACACATTGTACAATACAAGTTCAAAATTATACATAGATAAATACTCTGACATATCGATTGATGGGTCAATCACATGTCTATTTTAGGTGCTAATCCTAATCCTAATTGTCAAATCTCTCAGCTAGGCAATCTTGGATCTCCATAGATGCAATTAAGCTGAAACATGCTCAACACAACCTAAAAACAATAAAGATACAATGAAGTGAGTTATAGAAACTTAGTGAGCATATACCCACCACTGACTTACAGGTGATTGGTTTTATATATATAAATTATAAGCTACTTGGAAACTAAACTGGAGAATATTAGGAAACCTATTTTCCTAAATTTTTGAAATATATGAAACTACGCCCTGAATTTAAATTTTTCTTGCATGTAACTTAAATGTTGCTTCTCATAACATAAATTATAAGAGTCTCAACTATCCATTAATGCTTAATATCATGATCATATCGTAAACTACCCATTCTAGGTAAACATTATATTCATAAATAGACAATTAGACTCATATACAAATAAATCATATCAGTCATATCAAATCTTTACAATCATGTTAAACAATGATACCTAACCACAAGCAAGGTTCCACTATGACATAACATCACATAATAACCTATAACAATCGTGCACGAGCTCATCCTTAAGTGATATGAGATTTATAGGTTAATCCTATACTTTTCTCAACCGTTCGTCGGGAATTTTCTATCCAACTCTTAAATCATTCTTATATCTTCCATAACTATGTGTTAGGAATTTTTCATCTAGCTTTCATATTATCATTCCAATACAACTCACAGTTCCCAATATCACTCTTCTAACACAATTCATAATTTTAAATACTATCCATAGCAAAATGCATAGATAGTATACATGAGAGCTTAACTCTCAAATCACATTTCACGTTATTATTTCTAGCATACAAATGATAAAAAAATTCAACCATAAGCATTTAACTATCATTAATAACATCATCATATTTCTATTACACACTTTGATCAACTAGCAATCACTTAATAGCTAACTACCATTATACCAAGGAACTAAGTTCATATATATATATATATATATATATATATATATATATATATATATATATATATATATATAGACATGAATGTGAACATGAAGTCAGTACTATCAATAGGAAGAATACAATTCATAATATCTAAATCATCTTTTAATTAAAATAAAAATAGTGGCAAGATATATACTTACCCGATAGGATCCACCTATTTCGTTTACCTTGAAGCATCCAAATTCAACTTTGCTTTCTTCTTTCTATTTGTAATTTACAAGAATGATTTGTGAATAAATAAATATTCCTTTCAATCATTTCGATTCCAATTTCATATCTATAGCATACTAGCTATTTAAATTATTAACTTCTTTACCTTTCAAATTCGTTATCAAAAATTAGAAATTTTCATATATGATAGCTTTTTCAAATCAAAAACATTTTAATCACATTACTTCATGAAATCGAATGGCTACTCCTTAATATTTGTAGATTTATACCAATATATGTCTCTCTAATCAAATCACTTAGTAAACCTATACATTTTTTTCCTTTCATTATTAACTTTATTTCCATAAAATCATCAAAACTCATGTTTAGATTTTTAATCCAAAGAGACTATCCTATTTTATATACTTACACATTCATCTCTTTATATCTTGCTTTCATTTAAATATACGTGTTAAGTTACATTTAGGAATCTCTTAAATTAACATATATTGAAAATATGCTAATTGATAATACAAAGAAGGTTTAATCATGCTATTCTAGCACTTTATTATTTTTCACAAGCTTTATCTAACATTTTAAAACCTATGCAAATAGAGTTTTCCAATTTTGAACTTGTCTTTGCTGAAATATTAGAATGTATTCTCCTAGAATTACTTCAAATAACTTTATTGTGTCTATGGTATAAAAAATTTATTTTTCAGAAGTATTAATAGATACTTAGCATATACATAAACAATAACATATAATTAGGTTTTCTATGCTATACAGTCACTGTTGAAAATAGTTTAGTATAATACTCCATTTATACATTTTCAATCATCCTATCCTATCATAGAGCACGAATTTTTATTTTTTTAAAAGAGATCATTATAAATTTCAAATATACATTTAATTGAAATTTTTTTATTCCATCAATTTTAATACTCCAAAACCTTTAATTCAAAAAAATAAATTTGAAACTAATATTAATTAAATTAATAATTTATTTACAAATCTCAAATTTTATATTAAATTTGAACTCAAGATATTACAAAAAAGGAGAATGTTGTTAGGGGAGGGAGAGACACCAAATAAGAGAGAAAGGGTTGGCCAACTTAAAAAGGAAAGTTGGTAAGAGGAGAGAGACAATAGGTAAAAATAAAATAAAAGAAAATAAAGGAAAAGGTATTTTTTTAAGAGAGAAATAACCAAAAATTAATAAGTTATAGGTTTTATTCTCATGCTTGTCACATTTAGTGGGCTCACCAGCAATTGCAAGATCTCAACCTTCCCGTTTATGTCAAATTAATATTAACCATTCATATCATAAAACTTGTTTTATTTAAAATCCTATCTTATGTATTTTTAATTCTCCTTTAATGCATACACATGTGTATATTTATAATAGCTTGATAAAATTAAAAAGTCCTAAAATAATTATTTCAAGCTTTCATAATTTTTAAAAATAATTACTCACTTCAAACATATAATTTCATAAATTTTTTCACCCATAATTATTAAAATTATTTTCAATCTATACGAAAACCCTCATAGAAAATATCTAAATAAGTCTCAGATTAATAATAGTCATTTAAAAATAAATATATTTCAAACTTTCACAATTCTCAAAAATAATTTATTAAATATAAACAAATTATTTCATTCCTTATAAAAATTATTTAAACAAACCTTAAATTAGTTTTGGCCATATAAAAATAATTAAATTTTGAGTATTATCATTGGTATCATTTTTAATATTCCAAAACCTTTAATACTGAAAATAAATTTAAAACTAAATATTAATTAAATAAATAAATGATTATCCACAAGTGTTGAAATTTAATATACTTTAAATTTTAACTTGGGATATCACATTTTACAGTTGTCACATCTTTTCACAAGTTGTACTACATTTTTTTTCATTGTTGGCCAAAAATATCTTGACTTGATTGCCATGGATGCAAAAGTAAATTCTTTTAAGTGATTATGAGAAATCCCTTTGTGGAGTTCTTTCAAAATATAATCCAATTTAGTGAGCCTTAAATACTTTAGCATTAATAGTAAGAAACTCCTTTTATAAAGTCCATCATTATGTAGAAAGAATGAAGCCACCTTTCTAGGTATTTTCCAAGTTGCTTCTTCTTTAATTAGAATGGTTCCATCTTTTAGGTATTGGATAATTAAGGTCATCCATGTATGATATTCCATTATATTTGATATTTGGCATTCTTTTATGCTTTTAGATGCCAACTGTATCTTGTATTATGGTTTGATTATTAAGTGCTACTTTTACACTTGCTAGCTTTAGTAGTGCATTTACTTGCTCATTCTACTCTCTAGGAATGTGCTTGATCTCATGATAAAAATGTCATTAGAACTTTTTGTTGCCTGTTAGATTTCTTTTCATCAAAAAATTATGGACTAGCATTGATATCACCACTAAATAATCATGGTTCGGTTCTATGCTTTTGAAATCTTCCTTTGTAAACAAGATTGTCTTATAAGGGAGCTTTTGCTTCTTTGGTTTAACATTTTTTATGTGCTATAAATGTCATTTTCTGGCATTCTTGGATTGTCCTTCTACAAATCCACTAGTTATTATGTTAATTATTTTGGCAATGAAGGGATCTACTATCACCAACTCGTTTCCCTCCTTTTTGGGAGATTGCTCCTTCTCCTTATCCTCTAGCCAAGGTTTGTCATGTTTCTTCTTATAATATCCTAAATGTCCTAGTTTAATTAATTATTTGATTTCATCTTTTAGAGTTGTCCAGTCATTAGTATCATCCCTATAGTCCCCATAGAACATGCAATAATGTAATTTGTCCAATTAGGGAGAAGGATACTTTCTTTAGTATTGTTGAGGGAACAATATCAGATCTAATACTTAAACATCATCAATCATCAAGTTAAGAAGGATCCTAAGTGGTTCATAAGTTTAGAAACATCCCTTTGGAGATAGTTTGTTTAGTCATTATTAAAGTTGATCAAAGTTCTGTGCATTGGGTTGAATGACCCCACCATCATATGGTAATCTTAATTGCTTATATTCTTCTGCATTGATGTACTTATATACTCATTCAAGTAACTTTTCCAAGTTTAGGATTGTTTTTTTTTTCAAGTTTAGGATTGTTTTTTTTTCCTAGAAGTGACATTAAGAATGGACTTGATTATAGACCAATGATTATCTGATGAACAACAACATTTTTATTATGATCTTTGATTTCTAGGGCTAGAATATTAAGATTAGCTAGATATCGCTTCAAAGGTTCAATTCGACCCTGTTAACAATTCAAAAATGAAATTAAGGTTTTCTTGAAGACATAGCTTGTTACAAAATGTATAGTAAAAGCACTTGCTAATTACATGAAATTAGAGATCAAGCATGGAGGGAGATTGTTAAACCATTAGAATTTAGCTCATTTAAGATTTATAGAAAATGCTTGACATATGATTACATCCACTGCCTTAGATAAGAGCATAGTTATATGGAAGGCTTTGAGATGTTCTTAAGGATCACTCAATCCATTGTAAGGTTGCAAGCAAGATAGTGGTTTGAAAACTTTGAAAAGCTAAATAGTCATGATATTAAAGGTAAATAGGTAAGTGTGGTCAAAATATAATTCTCAAGTGGCTTGGGTTTGAAAGTTAGGATTAAACGAATTGTATTGTTCATAGTTCAAGTCAATGATAACTTAAGTGGTGGTGATTTTGTTGATAATATTATATTGGTAGTTGAATTAGGTAGAGTGATCATGGATATTCTGGCTAGTGATGAAAGGAACTATGAGGGTATTTGTTCAATGGGCAATAGGATTACTTGAAGGAACTAGTATGTATTTTGAGTGCACTCACTCAAAAACTAAACTTCCCTAAAATCTAAACTAAAGGAGAATGGCTAGTTCTCTCTATATCTAGCAAACTTGTAATGCAGGAACATCACACTCTATTTCAACCTCCATTCTTTCGGATTACCTTTGTAACTATTTTATTCAATTTTTTAATATTATAACTTGGGAAGACAAATTAATGATGAAAGCACTAGTTTATTCTTTGGTCACCAGGGCTTTATCCCATCGAGCATTTAGTTCATGACAATGGCATGAGACTTATAGATGATGTCAATAATGAAATTTGTTACACATTGAATAGATGTAGAAGATGTACAATAGATGATGTCAATAATGAAATTTGTTACACATTAAATAAGTATAGAAGATGTACAATCAAGTAACATACAATGAGATTTTGATCTCTTATTTATAACCTATGATGTATATGATAAGAAATAGGGTGAAGGCCCTTATAATAGAACTTCCTAGATTTTGTCACCAGGATCATCATGGTTGGATATCCAATGATAATTGGATGTGTGTCCTTGGTGGTTATTTTGTTATTAGGGATGTGTTATGTGCTTGTCTAATCTTTGCATGACTTCTAAGCTTATCTTATTGGCTAGAGTTATCTAAGTAGGAGGTTTTATTGAGTTGGTAAATAGGCTAGCACTATCAAGTGGAAGGCCTTTGTTAATTATGTCTAATCTACTTAGTTTGATAGGATTATTTATATCAAAAAATTAATACCCATGAAGAACTCATTATAGATAATGTACATGCAAAAAAGTAAATTAGAATAAACAATAAGAGTTAGAAGTTTAATTTAAGTTTTTATGCTTTATCCCTTGTCATATGAGAACTTAAACCAATAATAAAAGAAGTGACAATCTAATAGACATGTTAACCATTTTGCATGTGACTAAGAACCGATTGTTTATAGCATTGGCTAGCCTTTTAAAATGGAAAGATTCCTTGGTTAGATTAATGTATTAACATAATGTAAAACTCAATCAATCATTTTATTATTAACAAGATCTAGGTTAAAAATATTTCATTAGTGGCTTTTTTATTATTAATAATACTAATAACATAGTGATTGATTAAATTTACACATTTCTTATATATTAGGGATGCATTTAGAAGACATGATAGTATAGTATAGAACATAATAAGCTAACATAATAATATATGACAAAATAATTGAAAAATACATTATTAAAATAATTGAAAATTAAGATGATATATCTTCATATAACTAGTTTGATAATATAATATGATAGTATTAATGTTACGACCCGATTATCAAATGCTATGATTGACGTAAAAATACCCGACAAGTATTAATATACTAACCAACTGTCCTTACAAACCTTTAAGACATTTCTAACTTATCTACTTTCATAATTTAACTAAGAATATAGGAAAACATTTATAAAAATAATTTTTACTTGCACATGCATAAAGAAATTCAAAATATAATTTACATATACTATGCCAAATAAAACTTATACAAAAATACACTATTTTTTAAAACATAACTTTATACATAAATACTATTAGAAGATACAACTCTTAACTAAGACACCATAAATTATTATATGGAGGGTTCCTAAAGGTGAAGGGAAGGAACACTCATATGTTAGCGATCCTTGGGGATCTATGCTCTGTATCTGTAAATAGAATTCATTGGAAAGAGAATAAGTATTGAAATACTCAGTAAATGACTACTTTTCGTCTTTTTCTAAAAAATTTTAACCATTATAAACCAAATATATAACAATATAAAATGTTAATTTATTAAAGTTCTTATATACCATAATTACATATTTTGCTAAAAAGAATGGCAATAGTTAATACACAAGTTTCTTTTTATATTTTTGGTCTAACCTTATTTCTTGTTACCCTAGGTCTTCAACCTTATTTTTCCAACCTTTACTATGTCTCTCCTTCTTTGTGAAGGATGTAAAACTCTTCCCATAAATCAAATTCAAAGTGAGTAATAACAAGATGCTAGCCATAACATTGATTACTCATTTCAAATACATTGCTTATCGTCAAAATACCAATTATGCTATAAAATTTTACCATTCTCGTATGCATTCACATTTCATCATTACATAACATTATATCCAAGGTTGATATACAACATTTCCATTCAATATAATGACAATACTTAATTTTTTTGAATAGTTAGCAATTCATAACTCATGCATCATTAATGTATAATGATAATATCTCAATAGAGTAAAAAAATTTAAGAAGAAATCTTGAATAGAAGCCACTGTAATAGCTAGTAACATAATCAGGTAAAGTTCAAGTAAATCATAAAGATAATTTGAAAGTTTATCTAGTTAGAAATTTTTTGTAGGATTTATATTAGGCATTAGTATGGGTCAAAATATCATAGATAAGAAATTAGGAGCTCAAGTAACCCAAAATCAACATAGGTAGCCAAAAATCTAAAAATTAGGATTGAAATTTAAATAAATGATTTTGATTTATTTAGGCTAACTTAGTCTAACTTTTCTAGGCCCAAATACAATTTTTGAAACCAAAAAATTTAGCCCTAAACAAGGCTTGATCTTATGAAAAAAGCTCATGGCATTTTGGTGAAAAAGTGAAAAATTAAAGGCATTTGTTAGCAAGCATTTCTAGGTATTTTATTTGGATAAATTTTAGTAGATTTAAGCAAAAAATCTTCTAATTTTTAGGCTAAAAAAACCATGCCCCATGTGTTGAAATTATTAGTATAATTTTATAAAAAATAAAAATAGGAAACTTATAATGAAAGCCTTTAGGGTTTTATATAAAGCTTTTTGTGTTATTTTTTGCACATTTTTATATTCATTTCTCAGCTCATTTCCTAGCCAAATTGTGAGCTTTCTAAGGGTGCTTCATAAAATTTTCAATTTTCTAGCTTTTCCAACAAGTTTTATCAAATTTTAGTAAGGTAATCTAGGTTATTGTCTATCTCTTTTAAGTTTTGATGTCAATTTCATCTTCAAAACTTCTAAAAATTTATTTTATTGTAGTGAAGTTTTTTTTTGCTATTATAAGTGGTCTTTAAGAAGCTAAAGACTCAAAAAATTGAGTTGAATGATAACTACTCCGTGTTCTAACGAGTTTTTCATAAAAAATGAAGAGATTTGATGACATTTGCCATTGTGGATGTAAATTGAGTTATGATACTAAATAGTTTAATTTTAATATTGTATAAATGTTAATATGAGGATATGATGTTGCTATTATAATTATAAGATGAGTAGGAAATGATTTATTAAGTTTTTCCTCAATGAATGACTATAGAAAAATTATAGAAACAAGATTTTGTTAAGAAAGTTTAATAGTATGTTTCTATTTCACTTTGAAATTAAGGGCTAGTAATTATTTAAATTTCAATTTTTGGTATAGGTGTGGAAAAATTTAAGAATTTTCAAAAAAGTCTAGAGTTATGAAAATGCATTTGAATGGACTTTAATTACAATAGCTCAAAACAAAATTATGGATTTTGTATGCTACTATTTAGTACTATTTATCCCATAATTTGATTGAAAAAATTAAAGTAATTAATTTTATTTGATTATTAATATGTTAATAATATTCTATAAAAATTTGATAGTAATTGGATTTGATTTAGATACTAAAAAGGCCCCTTTTCCAAGCAACTCCAAATTTGTCTAGAATTAGCAATTTTAAGTTTTTGATTCTATATGAATTGTCCTAATGTGTTAATTTTGAGAAATAATTGGAGTTTCTCATTATTGAATATGTTAGGATGTGATATAAAAATTTGGTTACAATTGGAAATAATTTGAATATTGAAAAAGGGATTTTCATTGTGATTGATCTTATGTTGTCCTATTTGAATTTTATCATTTTGGTATTGAGTGAATAGTACCCAAGAATGATTAAATAGTGAGAAATTGTTTTTTAATGTACATTAGTGTATTTGAAGTATTAGATAAAATTTTAGTAAAAATTTGAATAGATTTAGGAGTCCAATGAGGCACAAACTATGGAAATACTCCATGCTACATAACAAGTTCGATGTTTGATTATTCTTGTTAAGTGATGTTGCAAGAAATTGAAGTTTAAAAAATTAATTGGATAGTAATTGCACCATAATTGATTGCTATGTAAAAGAGTTAAGTTTTATCATTGTCTTCAATAAAAAAGATTATGTATCAACCTTGATCTAATGTCATGTGATTATAAATTATGGATATGTATGAGAATGTCTAATTTTTTTTTGGCATAATAGATATTTGGCCATATTCTAATATAAGTTCCAAATGACAATAATGGAACCTGGCATTAATTATTCTACAAGATTCAGAAAGCTAAATTTTAGGTTAAATTTTTTTGTAATTAATCTTATTTTACCCAACCATTCACAAGAAGATATATTTATTAGTTCGAGTTCTATTAATATGTTAGATCATCCGTCTTCCTCATCCATTGAATTTGGTCCTGAGGAAGATCCTAAATGGGAACAAGATTGGTCAAATTAGGAGTTTCTTTACTTATAATATTATATGTAAACTTTTGTTTTTGTAAAACTTTAGTACTCTTATATAAATATTTTTATGTATGTAAACTTTAGTTCTCTTATATAAATATATATTTTTTAATTTTCTCATCCACTGAATATGCTATTAAGGAAAATCCTAAATGGGAACAAAATTAGTCAAATTAGGAGTTTCTTACTTATAGTATTATATGTAAACTTTTATGTACATAAATTACATTTTTAATTTTCAATTGTGTGTGCAACTAATTCTACTTTTTTATAAACGCCTATTTTTATCTTTAGTAAAGTTAGGTAGTAAAGAGTCAAAAATATTTTAAAGGCCTGTATGAATGACTAGTTAGTAAATTAATACTTATCAAGTGTTTCTACATTACTCATGGTAATCAAGAATTGGGTCATAATAATTACAAATTTTAATTATTTGCAATATTTATTAATAAAAAATAACAAACATTATAAATGATGAGTAGTGGTCATTCTCCCTAGATTTGGTGCCCATTTAGGCTCCTAAATCAATTGAAATTTTTACCAAAATTTTATTGATAATTCTAATACACTACTACACATTAAACATCAAATTTTTTTTTTATTAATTTTCTAACCCTTGGGCATTATTCACATGGTGCCAAAATAAAGCATTTCAAAATAGGATAGCATATGAGTAATTGAATTAAAAGGCTCTTTTTAATATACAAATCACTTCTAATTATCACTAAATTTTGGTACAACATTTATAACATGTTAAATGATGAAATACTTTAATTTTTTCACAAAAATTCCATGTAGATACTGTTTATACAGTTCCAAAAACTTAAATTTGTTAATTTTGAGCAATTTTGAAGTTATTGTGAAAAAAAGGCCTTCTTGATATCTAAATCAAATCCAATTGTCATTAAATTTCTACATAAGGTTATTAACATATTCATAATCAAAGAACATTAATTAATTTTATTTTTCTCAATCAAATTATGACACAAATAATACCAAACTTCAACATACAAACTCTAGAATTGTATTTTAGACTATTATAACCAAAATCAATATAAATTCACTTTCCATTACTCTGAAATTTCCCAAAAAATCTCAATTTTCTTCATACCTATCCTAACATTATTTGCAACATTAAAATTCCAATTTTTGAAATTTTAACAATTTCTAAGGCTTGTTTTCATAGAGCAACAAAAGCATATATGGTCCTTCCTTAAAGGTTTTGTTTCTAATTTCAACATAATCCTATTATCATCTCCTAATGGAAAACTTGATGAATCTTCTTCCACCAATCTTAACACTAAAATGTCAATATCATGCTATCGTATTAACATTTATACAATAATAAATATAGATCATATAGCACTATAATTTAACTGAATATTTATAATAGTATATACCACCATATTCTTTTCTTTTCATGAGAAAACTCAAGGAAATAAGAAATAGTTGCCATTCATCTTAAATTTTTTATCCTCTAACTTTTCAAAACCTTTTAAAGCAGCAACTTTAACAAAATAAAGCAAGTTTTAAAAATTCTAAAGAAACGATTATGATGAAAACTTGAAGAAGATATAGGAAAAATCTAAGTTACCTCATAAGAATTTGATGAAATCTCTTGGAGAACCCCTTAAGAACCATTGGAAAGTTGAAAGCCCTCATAGAAAACCCTAAAGAACTTAAAATTTTAGATGGAGAAGAGCATGCATATTTGAGCAAAAATGGGCCAAAAAGCTTTTATATAAAACTCTAATTCTAAGGCTTTCTTTTATTTTTTTCATAAAAATTTGACAATAAATGAGGCACCTAGGGTTGCACAATTTTAGGCTAGAATTAGAAGATTATTCAAATTTATCTTCTAGAATTACACACTGACAAATGCCCTTAATTTTTCACTTATTTACTAAATTTGCCATAAGCTTCCTCTACAAAATTGGGCTTTACTTAGGCCTTTTTTCTTTTGTTTCCAAAAATCAAATTTGGGCATAAAATGATGAACTAACTTAGTGCAAATGAATCAAGGTGATTGGTTTCAAATTTGGGCTTAATCTCTAGGTTTTTGAATTACCAAATTCATTTCTAAGATACCTAAACCCTTAATTTCCTATTGGGCCTTTATAAAGCTTTTTCAAACTTAATTTTGAGTTTTTAATTATATTTTTGACTCATACTAGTATCTAATATGTTTTCTATGAAAATCCTAGCTAGGACCTCCAAACTATTTTTACAATTTACTCAAATTTTACCTGATTACCTTACTAGGTTTTTATTTGAGAGTTTTTTAGTCAAAGCTACTTCTTAAACTTTCTTGATCTATTTGGAATATTACAAGTTCTCCCTCCTTCAAGAAATTTCATCTTTAAATTTTCAACAAAATCAAATGGTAATAAGCAAAATTATCAATGGCTTGTGTACAAAATTTAAATAAAATCTTACCGAATAAAATTGAATACTTTTCTTTCATTTTCTTTTTTTTATTCCCATGTAGCTTCTTGGCTCCATTTTTTTCCATATTATTTTCACAATTGGAATCTCTTTGGAATGTAATTTTGTTACTTGTTTGTTAATGATTTGCACAAGTCTCTCTTCATAAACTAACTTTTGATTTAATTCTACCGATACTTCTTTCAACATATGAGATTCATTTAGAAGATATTTCCTTAATATTGACACAGAGAATACCAAATGAATCACCTTCATAATTTTTGGCAGTTCTAATCAATAAATGACCTTCCCAATTTGTTTGGTAATTACATATGGATCGACATACCTTGGGGTTGATTTCCTTTTCTTTCCAAAACTCATTATTCTTTTTAGTGATAAAACTTTTAAAAATACATGATTGTCGTCTTAAAAATCTAGCTAGGTGCACGTCCAAACTATTTTTATAATTTATCCGAATTTTATCCAATTACCTTATTAGATTTTTATTTGGCAAGTTTTTAGTCAAAGTTCCTTCTTGAATTTTCTTATTTTGTTGGAGATATTACAATTAAAACTTATATGGACAAAAATATGAACAAATTATATTACTATTATTTTGTATTATTTAGTAATTATAACTTTTTCAAAATTTCAAAATGAAACTATGAAAAAATAAATTAAATCAATTATTTACCTATTTGTTTTTTTTTTTTCTCTCCAATCAGCGAAAATATGATGAAACTGTAGGAAAAAACAATAAGAGAAAAAATAAGAGGAGGATATTTTGATGAACTATATATGTGGAGGTATATTTCAGTTGATAGATCAGGCGACATGGTTATAAGAGATTGTATGATACAATATAGTATAAGTAAGAATGATAAATTTTATTCTAATTTGTTGTAATAGGGAAGAAGAAAAACGATTAATCTTATGTGAACTGCATAAGATAAATAAGATGAACTAAAAAATAATTTTAATTAAGAAAATCTGTTATAATGAAATAGTTTCAACAATTTTTAATTGATGTGATAATATATAAATTAGTAATAATGTATAATTGATTAAAAATGGTAATAGATTTAAATTAAATCCTTTTATATAAGGTCCAAACACAAGTTAAATGATGATATTTGTTCATGCTTTTTTTTCCCTAATATGATGCAACAAATAAGCACTAAGTTTATAAAAATGAATTTCTATTCAAATTGCGACGGCTTTCAGAAAATAGGATCAAGGTGCCATCCTAAAATTTTTCTTAGGGGAACGCGCAAATAAATGGAAGACCATAAAAAATTTAGGAAAGAATACAAAATACTTTAGAGCAGTTGAATTTTATCTCTTTTATCCTTGAAAACTTGGAAAACATCTCATTAAATTTTACAAAACCTAGAATTATTACCTCCATCATCTTAATATTTTATCAAATTATGTATTTTTTTTACAAAGTTTTTAAATAATAATCACAACACTATAAAATGTTAATTTATTATTTTTTTGCATATAATATTGCATTAATTAAAATCCTTTACGCATGATTATTAATTATATAGTATCATAAAAATTATATATAAAAATAACCAAAAAAATTAATGTACAATAATATTATGTTAAAAATTTCATAAAAAATTATATAATTTGATAAAATAATTGAGTGAATGTTGAATGTTAATTTCAATTTATGTAAAATTTCATGATTTCAAAATTTTCAAAATTATAGATGGAAATAATTTACATTTTCCCCAAAAAAATTTATTATACTCCATTTTAGTACGTAACACTTACTGCTTATCATTTTTATTTTCTCCACATTACTTACCATTTTAAACTTCATGAAGATGGAATAGAAAAAATAACCATCTTCACAATACCTTCCCATGTGGTCTCGTGTTTTGACAACGTTACGTGAATTCTTTGATACTGTCACATGAAATCTACCTTTTCCTTTTTCCATTGCCAATGTTGTCCTGCTCGATTAAAGTTTCCAAACAATCATTCAATTCTATATAATACATAATAGAAAAAGTTCTTTCAAGAAATGCGGTTATAACTGATCAGATAAATACTAACTTAACGGTAGTTAAAGGAACAGATATAGAATAAATTTCAACACAGTATAAATTTTTAAGCTGAAATTTTTATATATACTCATTAAATTTTTTTAAAGTTCAGGTACAGTGCCTACCTTTTACAACATATACCCCAATCTGTGGCCTAATAGTGCAGTAATAAGATCACTAATCATATGGCAAGAAATAAATATTGATCTCACTGAATATAGAAGTTACAAGGCATTTCATTCTAATAGCTAGCGTACAGGATAAAAAAGGCTTACACGGTTTGACAACATAATCTTACAGTTGAACATCAGTAGCATTCAGCTGACTTTTGAAGTGCAAATCACTATCAAATCTAAGCAGCCTAAAGCCTTAAACTAACTTATATTTCCTGAACCACCTAAAGAAAACCCCTCCAGAAAAGAGAGAAGATTGGAAAAGAATGAAAGGAGTAAATTAGCAAACACCACACCTCCCTTTCGTCCTCAGAATAACACAGTGGGGTCTTCATAATCAATCTTCTATGGTTTTCTATCGTTACTCCTTTGAAAAAGTATGCTCCAGCCCATAAGACGGTGCTAATTTGACAACAAAAAAGATAGATGGCAAAAAACACTATTTAATCATCTAGGGATGATAACCTGTCAGTGGTGTTTTGATTTTCTTCGCTTCCCTAGCAGTTTTAGCATGTTGTCAGTGACATCTGGTGGAGAGTTATCATCATCCTTATAATTGTCCGAGGTATGAGTCAACCAAGCCAATGCCTCTATAGCAGCATCTCTCTCTGCAAGCTGTTTATTTCTCTTGGGTTTGCCAACAAATTGCATCCCCTTGAACTCCACCAGTGCCCTAAATTCATTTGTCTTTAAGTGTTTTGTTTTGTATTTTGGTGGGGAGTGTCCTGCTCTCATCAATAGGGTTTGTAACAAACTCTTGGGGTTTGTCCCATCTTTTGTGAATTTATTCTCATCGGTAGATGCCTTAGGCTTCTGGCTTTCACGGCCAAATACGAATCTCCCTTCACACTGATCACCTGAGACCAGTTCCTGAACAGCAAGCATCAAGTACTTCCCTTCCTTGTGAATGTCAATGCTAGGATCTTCAAGCTGCACCATAATAAACCCGTCATCACCCTAATTTATGCCCCAATAACAGAAAATATTTACGTTTTCTAAACTTTGATAAAGTGAAAAATTTTTCTGGACAAGGGAAAGCTTGCATCTTCCTATACTAAGGGAGAAATTGTAAAAAGAGCAATGCAGAAAAATATCACAGCAAAAAGCAAACAAGGAACATCAGAAGTGTTGCAAAGAGCCTCTATATGCCAACCTTCTTTTGGATGAGCTTATCAAGCTCTTCCTTTAGCTTCAGATAGCAGTCTGATAAATTCGGATCCATGAAGAAGTCAATATAACCTTGCAACATCTTTAGATGCCCAACCTAAATACCGAAAAAGGGAGAGGATTGTTACTGTACTGAAATACATCCAGAGTCAACCTCAATGAAAACTACAGATTAATGTTAACAAATCACCTGTATCCCCTTTGTGAGAGCACCGCCAAAAAGTATCAGTATTGAATCTGATACACCAGTGGAATCGCGTAGGAAAACAGCATTAACTTTTACTTTTTCACCAAAAACCAGCCATGGGTAAGGAATGGTTTGGTAACGTGCATTCACTGAATTCTGGAACCAATCATTTACAATAATAAATACTTGTAGAAAGGAATAACGCAGTAAGGACTGAGGGATTTTGTATATCTGCCAGTGTAACAAAAGCATATTCAGCATGTCATTTTAACAAATTACAACATTTGTTCCAGATGGTGCAGATATTCAAGTGTCCCAAAAGCCCCAGCTGAGTTCAAAGATTTCACATGCGCAAACAAGGCAAGTGAGAGGTATTATGCATCTATTTTTCTATCCATGCATCTAAATATGGGCACTAGTGATGTAAGATTAGTACAAAGGAGAGGCCTCGGGGCCATAAAAATTAAGGGCAGGTTTAAGGCAATGGGGGAAAAATTGGTTAAAAACTAATTCATATATGTTGACAACTCTGGAATGAAGATCAGATTATAGCTGATTGCTAAAGGAGCTTTCAGCAGCCCCCTCAGGCTTAAGTATGGAGGGGAAATGAGAGAGGTAGCAAATCGGAGAAGAAAATATGTGCAGCATATGAGAGAAACAATGACAATGAATAGACCACCACTTTCTAGGTAATTTGAAGGTAAATACAGTCTTCCAATTTTCCTACCAGGACTTCTATATTTGATAATGCCTGTCAGTTTTGCATACCTCAAAAATAAATTAGATATGTTTACGTAACTTATGTTTTCCAGGAACAACAGCTTGTATATCCTGTAACTCTCCATCTGACTTTTCTGATTTAAGCATCTAAATGGTCATCTTTCACTGCCGACAATTTTAGATATGTTTGTAGCCACTCCTGATTTTATGACGAGGTAATTCTCGAACAGAGTAGAGTAGTACTAGTTACCAAAACCAAAATATAAAGAAAGCCCCTTCTGAATTCATCATTTTATCAGCATACTGTTGAATCCAGCCTCCCAAAATCCGACACTAATTTCTGGCTAGAAAACTAACTAGACCATTCCACTCAGTCATCAATCTTGTATATCTTAATTTTGTAGGTGTTAGAAAGTACTATTTAATAATTAGGTCATGGTATGGGCTTGGGCTTAAGTTATGTTATCAGCTTAAATACTTGTGTATCTGTGTTTCTTAGTAGCTCTATATAAATAGAGCATTAAGCATATGTCTTAGTATGTACTCAGCCGTTATTATTAAAATACAATATTTGTGTTCTCTCCCAAACTCTCCCTAGCCTCTCTCACTACTTCTCTTCCTCCAAACCCCCGTTATATCTCAATAGTAGGATACCTAATTATATTTTAAAATCTAAATATGCCCATAGTTACTTGCACATATGAAATCTAATTAGTTTTGAACTGTACACTTTACTTTGCAGCATGAGGTCTGTGGCACCTGTTGACAACATCCTTTAGATCGTAAAGTTGGGTACCCACAAATAAACACACGTGAGAATGGGCAAAAAAAATTAATAAAATATATGAGAAGTATGGATTCAAATATTAATTTTAACAAAACCCCATGTAAGAAAGCTTATCCAGAAAAGATAGTGCTGCTAACAATACAAAATTATTAAAAGGCATTTCAGTCCAGATCAACATAAAAAATGCAACAAATATTCTAGGTGTTGGGATCCACATCTATCCTTTGGTCTTTGAAAGCCTGATCCCAGCTAGTATTGTCCTATAGTAACAAAAAAATCCAGATACACAACCAACAAGGTGTCGGTTCAATGGAAAGCATGCTAGCCCCAGGTGGACTTGACCTTGACCTGTCAAGAGATGGGTTCAAATCTTGGAAATGACCCTCATTGGGAGGGGAAAAATCTATTAATGCTCTAATCTTTGAAGTAGTTGCTCCACTTGGCCACCATTTTAATTACCAAAAATAAAATAAAATCAACATAAACAAGCAGAACTGTACATATTTTAACAAGAGGGGAGCAATAATTGCAAGAAGCAACCCTATATGCCAAAACTGTAGCATCAAGCAATTTCCAACATCTTTGATGCCTTAAAAAATTGATTTAATCTACAGCTCACATGAAATTTTAGATCTTAAGTTATGGTTTACACCAGAGGAAGACCTTTCACATCATATGTGAACACAGATTAATTTTTTCATTCATTCAGAGTGATTCCAACCAAGGCCAAATATTGAGACAGGCAACCATCAGATTTGCCACTTACTGCATATAGTAAAACCTGACCATCATCCATTGTTTTGAAAGACATGGATGTCTCCCTGTGCTGTACATAAAAGAAATTAAGAATTAGAGAAACAGATCAATGAAAAATAAACCGATCAGCTTACATGAAACTTACTGAAATACATTCCTAACTGACATAGCTCACCACGACTGATGCAATGCCTGGAAAAAGGCCAGAACAAATGACTGCACGAACCAGAGACTGATTATGACTTGATTTGTTGCTAATGCTTGCTTCTGCATCTACCAAGCCAGCTTCTTTCAAGATGAAGCTAAATTGCTTCCGAAGAGAGTGGATGGCCTGAAGAGTTTGGGCAGAGAGGAAATTTCTCCAACAGTATTCATAAGCAGATCCTTCTCTTTCAGCATCTTTCCATCCCTCATAAGCACGAACAAGAGCCATATGATCACTATAGTCTCTAGCTGAAAATCTAGACTTTGCTGTCCCCGCCAACTGAAGCAGATGGCATAAACTATATTTAGTTTATCTATGTGTGATGTGAACTGGCATACTGTCAGTGCTACATCCAAGCAATAATTTGAGAGTAGACAGAGCAATAGTACACGACATAAACAGAGTGAAAAGGGAACCAAGGCATTCAACGAAAAGATAGTGTTCAATTACTCAACCCTTGAGAAACAGGAATCATAATACCAGACATTAATATGAAACATTTGTCCCAGATTACAAGAATATCTCAATCAGAAACAAAAAAGCTCACCACTCAGTCAAGCAGTTTAATCCCAAACCCGTTTTATGCCCTCTTGCAAGTATTGCATTTAAAAATAATTCATGCATAACTGCATATCATATATCTTGTAGATCAGATACAGTTAGCATTAACCATTTCATTAAAACAAATTCTAAAGACTAATAAGATGCTAAGGGAATAAAGAAGTGGTTATAATTAAAATCCTAATTGATAATGGACATAGCATCTTTCTCGGATCCGAGTCACTCTTAATGGTTTCATTAATGTCTTCACCGAAGGCATTAATGCATCTGATTTTCTATACTCATCTTGTCACTAGGAACCACGGATACAAGACACAAAATGGACACAGACATGGTTCTGTACTCATCAAATTACTATGTTCAAAAACACACACAAGAGGCATGGCTCCACTAAGGCACACAGTATATATAAAAATATTTACAAACATATGTATAATAAAAAACATAGCATGCAAAGTAAATAAAAAAATAGAAAAACATATCAAAGGCAGTATATAAAAAAAAATTAAAAAGCACCAAAAAAGAGGAATAAAGAGAAATGATAGGAAGTGGAGCCAGATCCATGTCATGCCCAAGCTAAGCTATGATGCTTGCATATCTGAACCAGTAACAAATATTTTTTTCAAACAGAAACATAGAGAAGCGTGTCAGCAGAGTATCCTTGTCCAACGGACACAGCAGGTAACGAATTCTGCTTGATGCTTAAGCATTCAAGCGATTGCAATTATCTGCTTCATACTCACTAATTATGGGTAACCCAAACTTTGAAACCCTAAACTTCCTATTGGTTTTGAATGTGCTATTTGCTCAGTTCTCCTCTTCTAATAAACGAACGGTAGAGAGGAATGTGTACAGAAGAAGAGTTCACACCAGAACTGAGTTGATAACAAGCACACATAAACAACTCGCTTAGAGTGAAACCAGACCAGACAACAAAATGAAAACCCATATATGGCTCAACATCAATAAGCTGCATAATTTTCAACATATCCATTGTTGAATTTAAGGGTATATGGAAAGGTTGAAAACCTAAAAATTCATCTCAATTCGGAGGCTGGAAGAAGGATCAAAAGACATTATTCCATTTGCAATGCTGAAGAATATCGCACCAGTACTTTTTCAGAGATAAAATTGTTCACCAACAACACAATTCAATTTTTGCTTCATTTTTTCTAAAAGAAATACTATTGAGGGAAAAAAAGATACATAACCAAAGGATTAGATATTCTCTTAGGAAAAACCTCAAAAAATATCAGATGAGGGGGGAAAAAAGACCTCAACAACACGAAAGAGCTCACCATTCTCTCTGCATATCCAAAATCCACCAAAGAAAACCCTTTGAAATCTCCACTAGATAAACACTAGAGAGAAGCCAAATACACCATCTGATCCCATAACAGAGGCAGTGACAGAAACTGATCTCTGAAAATCATACCATTTCTTTCTGGCCAAATACACCATATAGCAGACAGCAAAGGAGGCATTCCACAAAAAGTTTTACCTCTTTACTCCTTCAAAAACCTAAGTTTTTTTTAACTGATCACAGAAAAGTTTATTAAACACACGCAAGGAGCAAGCCAGATGCAGGGAGAGGAGGAGAAATACAAAATGGAGTGAGCATATGAAGAAGCTGCTCAATTGCCAAAGAGCTGCTGCAAGTCATCAGAGAAGCTGCTCTAGCCACCAGAGAAAGGCCAGAGCAGAGGTTCAGCATTTCCACAAAGGAGTTGCACAAAGTAGTGAAAAAAGAAAGAGGAATATGGTTCTGTATAAGAAAGCTGGGATAAGTTCTATTACTATGCAACTGTTGCAGGGAAAGGCACCTTTGGCACTGTGCATCGCCATTGCAAGAAAGGTGCATATTGCACGTGCCAACCTTGTGCCATTTCATTTGGGCAAATGCAATGGGTGCAGCATGGCACAACATGGTGTTGGAAAATCCTGATTTCCTTATTTCCCTTATTTATTCCTGATTCCCTCTTACCACTTATTCCAATTTTTTTTTTATTTACTTAACTGTTATACAGCTGTATGACAAATTCTTTCCTTAATTATTTCCTTGTATAGTTCTAGTCAACAACTAATTCTAGGAGTTTCTGTAATTTAGGGATTGAAATGGAGGAATATCCTCCATCTAGCTGTAACCTTTCTGTCCATATAGCTGTAACCCACTGTTCTATGTGTATATATACTCCAGATGTATATACCAGTAAAAACATATAAGAAAATTCCTTCTTTTCACATGGCATCAGAATGCTAAAATGCTCCTAGGGAGACCTGATTTTTTTTCAGCCTTCATTGTTGGCTCATTTTCTTTTTCTCCTAGGCCTTCATAGCTCATTCATTCTTGCTCTGATCAATCAGCCTTCATAGCTGATTTTATCCTCTGCTGTTACTCTTACAATCAGCCCTTATAGCTGAATTTATCTCCTTTAAAAAAATGTCCGCTTCATCTGAGAGCTCTTTTGGAGGAATTCTAGAATCTAACCCTATGAAGCCTCTTACTGAACCAGCCATTGTCACTAGAATAACAATCACAGACCTTCCAAATATCAACCCTTCTTATCAATTGAATGGAAGGAATTACCTTCAATGATCACAAATAGTGAAGACACTTTTGAAAGGCAGAGGGAAACTCAGCCATCTAATTGGAGTTGGTCCTAAGCCTGAGGATCCAAAATTTTAAATATGGCATGAAGAAGATTCCATGATCATATGCTGGTTGTGGAACTCAATTGAAGTGATTCTAAGGAGGGTCAATCACAATGAAGTGAGCTTGAAGGAGAGCTTGATCAAGTCTATTAAAATTGCATCACATCATCACTAAGTTAGCACCATATCACCGCCACATCAGTCATAATCTTAATTGGTATCACATCAACCCATTTTATCATTATTTGATGTTTTGGAATTTAATTTAATATTTGGGCCTTTAATCTATGTGCATTTTGTGTTGGACCGTTTTAGAGTATTTTAAATTGTAATTTAGACCCATCCCATTTTACTTTAAAACATTTACAATTTTACTATAAATAATTTACTATATTACTTAGAGTCATTTAAAACTTAGAGTTATTTAAAAGCCTTTTTATTAAGTTTGGATTACTAAATTAGTTTTGGACCTATTTAGTGTCATTTGAGCCCATTTCCAATTAAAGTTTTAGAAAGTTATATAAGAAAACTTGATCCTTATACCAAATTAGATTTTGAGCTTTTAGACAATCGAGAATTGGTTAAGTCCCTTTTTATGTGTGTGTGATTTCTCTTGAATTCTTGAAAGAACTTGTGACTTATCAAAAAAATTTACTTTTTGTGATGCTAATCTTCAATAATCACTAGTGGCATGTTTCTTTTCACTAATCAAAGGATTTGTATTGTTTGTATCATATTCATCATTACTTACTGCTCCCATTCTTCTTCCAAAACATGACATGGCTATCATTGTATTTTCATTTCTTTGGATTTGCTGAATTTTGAACAATCCAAAATTCATATTTACTTCCATTTCTTCATAATCATTTATCACTCCCATTCTTCTTCCAAAACGTGGCTTGACTATCATTCTACTTTCATTTCTTCAGATTTGCTAAATTTTGGGACAATCCAATACAAATTCATATCATTTGGTATCAGCACTTCCAAATTCACATCATTGATGCAACCCAAAATCAGTGGAAACCATATGTTCCTATCAAGTGCACAAGAAATATGGGAAACAATTTGCCAAACCTATTCAAAGGTAAAAGATGATGCCTTAATATATGAGATAAATACAAGGATTGCGTCCACTAAACAAGGTACTCTTTGTCATAGAATATTACAACCTATTGAAAGGTTCTTGCCTTGAACTAGATCATTGCCAAAATATGAAGATGAATTGCAGGGCTCAATGTGGAATATGACCAAGTATGTATTCAAGTACTTGGAAGAGAGACCCTACCATCATTGAATGAAATTCTCTATATAATTCAAACACAAACCAATGAAGGATTAGCTTTGATCTCCAAAACTGCACCCAATGAAGGAGCAACTTTGATCTTCAAAACTGCCAATGAAGGGAGAAAGACTAGTCTACTTGGACAAAGTGGTAGAAACAAAAAGCAGAAATCTAACGACCCAAAAGGAATCTAGTGTTTTTATTGCAAAAAACCACCACATACAAAAGAAAATTGTTTTAAACTACATGGAAAGGCTCAAGTTCTCTCTTGAAACGGAGACTTCAAATGAAGCAGAAGGAGCTGTCCAAGAAAAACCTGCATATAAGAATGAAGAACTTAAGAAAAAATTGATAAGCTGTGAGCCCTTCCCAACTCCTTAACAAAAAATTCTGGTATGTGTTCAGTTGCCCAATCAGGTATGTCCTTTGCTCTTCAAGCCTCAAATGTAAGTAATCTGAATAATTGGATTCTGGATTCAGGAGCTACAGATCACATGACACACAACTTAACACTTATAACCATGGCAGATGGCTCACCTATACCTATTGCTAGGGAAGGAAAAAAATAAACATAACACCATCTTCACAATTGAAAAATGTTTTACATGTTCCTAATCTATCAACTAATCTCATATCTATTTCTCAAGAAATTAAGGACTTAAATTGTACAATAACCTTTTTCCTTACATATTGTGTTTTCTAGGATCAGATTTTGGGGAAAATGATTGGATATGCTAAGGATAACTTGAAGGTTCACTCTAACAATACAAATGAAATGTGGCCTTATCATGATTGTTTAGGACACTGACCTTTTAGTCATTTGAAAAGCACCTTTTCAAATGATTTAAAACACTCTTCTTATATAAGTGATTTCTATTGGGAAGCTTGCCAATTGGCTAAATACCAACACTCTTCTTATAACACAAGATCACCTACACCTTTTTCTCTTATTCACTTTGACATATGGGGTCCATCTAGGGTGGCTAATATTTCAAGAGCCAGGTGGTTTGTTTCTTTTATTGATAATTGCACTAAAACTACATGGATATTCCTAATGAAGGAAAAATCTAAACTAAGCAACATTCTTCAACAATTTCGTAAGTTGACAAAAACACAATTTGGAACATCTTTCAAAACAATTAGAACAAATAATGCAAAGGATTATTTTAACCAAACCCTCTCCTCTTTCTTTCATCAAGGAGGAATTGTCCATGAGTCGTCTTGTGTATACACACCTCAACAAAATGGGCTAACAAAAATGAAAAATAGGCACCTTCTCAATGTCACATGTGCCCTCCATCTTCAAAAAAAAAAAAAATAGTGAATATTATTGGGGGGAGGCTGTCCTAACAGCTGCCTGTTTGATCAATAGAATGCCTTTTAGGACTCTCGAAAATCAAAGCCCTATTTCTGTCATCTCTCAATTCTATCCCCATGTCAACAACTCTCACAAACTACCACCAAAGGTTTTTGGATGTGTCTCCTTTGTCCATGTTGAGATTATATGCCTTTTTTAGGAAATCATTATTGTTTACCGTTTTAAGAAATCATTCTAGATTGATTATGTAAATATTAAGAAGTTATTTTAAATTAATATTTTTCCCTTTCTAGTTTGATTAGGATTATAATTAGTATCACAGATTTGATTGTAATTGATTACAACTTTTGTATATAAACAGACTTCCTAACTATAGCTAATTGCTCAAGTCATTTTCAATAATTCAATTTGGTATCAGAGCTCTTACATTAAGGGACTCTACATCTGCTTCGATTATCTTCTATTGAATTTCAAAACTCTTGTTTTACCCAGAAATATAAACCCGAACACCTCCAAACACCCAAACACAGAACTCCCTTTTCTTTTTTTTTCAGAAACTATTTCACAAAGAGACAGCAGCGCCCAATCTGATTGCTCTGATTCATGGAGCAATAGCACAAGTTTTGACAAATGACCACCATCACAAGCAAATTTCCAACCTTCTCAACCGGCGCATGAATAGTACATGCTACCACTGTAGATGTGCATGAACAATATGTGTCACCCCACCACAACTGCCCCTTCACACACGGAATCTGTCCATAGCATCAGTTCTAAAATCTAAACATCAAACCCCCTTATTTTAGATCTAGACAGTAAGATCTTTTCTGTTTTCTCCAAGTTTCGGGTTTTTGGTTGCTGCCCTTCTGGTTTCTGGTGTTCTGTTTTTTGGTTGCTCTTCATCTGTTTACCTCTTTAACATGGAAAAAAAATTCAAAGATTACACATAAATTTTCCTCCTTATCTAGTGGTAATCCTACCATCTCATCAGTCAAATTGAATGAAGACAATTATGCTTCAGGATCTGTTGCTGTTCAAACTTGGTTTAAAGAGCAGGAAGTACAAGATCACTTGACAAAAATGCTTATAGATAACCTTACACCCAATCAACCAACTTGAGAAAAATTGGATGCTCAATTGTTATCTATTCTATGACAATCTATTAAACCCAATTTGTTCATCTATTTTCATTCTTCTACAAGTTGATAAGATGTGTGGGAAAAGGCTAAACAATTATATTCAAATAACATCCAGCAACTTTATAATCTTGTGTATAACAAGGTTAATTTGAAGCAACAAGATTCTAGCATCTCTTCCTATATTAAGAGAGTCTAAATTGTTATAGAGGACTTCCAATAACTACTACCTATCACAATTGATATCACTAAGCAGAAGGCACAACAAAATCAATTTTTTATGGCCCTTAATCAACTATTGGCTTCTACACAAATTCCAACCTTGAATGATACTTTCTCAAGCCTATTGTGACATAAACCCCCAACACTTTTCACCACAAAGAATAATAAACCTCCAACATCTTTCATCACAAGAAATAATAATTTTGTCTTAGTATCTCATTCCAATGACAAAGGGCGAGGTGGTCATGAAAATCAAGGAGGTGAAAGGGGATGTGGAGGACAAGAAAACTCTCACTATTACTACAATCATTGCCAAAAACCTAGACATTCACATGAACGTTGTTGGGTCTTGCATGGATATCCCACACGATTTGCCGCCTTAGCGAATATTGAAATTGGTATAGATACAGCTAGTAATGAAACAAGTAATCACTCAGTCCCATCTAATCAAAAGTTTCGGGAGTTCCTTCAAAATCTATTCATTACTGCCTCTACAACACATTCTAGTAATTCTACAACCTATTTATCTCATTCAACATCCTTAGGACCTTAGGTACTTGATTCGAAAGCTTTTGATCACATAACTAGTAACAAATCCTTATTTACTTATTTTCATACTAGTAAATCTCTTCTTGTTGTCACTTTAATTGATGAAACAAAAATCAGTGCTGATTAGACAAATCCTTTCCCATCTTTATCTTTAAAATTAGTTCTCTATATTCCTGATTGTCTACTCAATTTAATATCTATTAGCCAATTTACATGCACTCTTGATTGTTCTATAAAATATTTTGCTAATTCTTTTTCTATACAAGACTGAAGAACAGGGATGACAATTGGCAGCAACCATGAGTCACAAGGACTTTATTACATCCAACCAACTTCTCCAGTAATTTATGCTGCTGCCGAGTCACCTGAGTTACTTCACTGTCGTTTGGGTCACCCTGATATCGAAAACTTCACAAAATGATTCCTCATCTTTCCATTTTAGAGTCTTTAGAGTGTGAATCTTATCAACTTGGTAAGTACGTACGAAGTTCATTCTCTAGTAAAACCCACAATAAAGCCAAGTCATTATTTTCTATCATTCATTTTGATATTTGAGGTCCAAGTTGTGTTACTTCAACTTTGGATTTTCGATATTTTGTTACTCAAATATATGATTATATTTAATGAAAGATCACTCTTTATTTTCAATGTTTAAGTCTTTTTGTTCTAAAATTCACAATCAATTTGGTGTTAAAATTCGCATACTTCAAAGTGACAATGCATAAGAATATTTTTCCACATCTTTTTCTTCTTTCATTTCCTCTAAAGGCATTATCTACCAATCCACATGTCCACACACACCTCAACAGAATAGTATTGCTAAAAGAAAAAATCGACATTTAATTAAAACTGCACAAACTTTTTTGATATATGCAAATGTTCCTTTTTGTTTTGGGGTAGATGCTATTCGAACTACATGTTATTTAATTAATCATATGCCTTCTTCTATTTTAAATAATCAAATTCCTTACTCTCTGCTTTTTCCAAAAGAACCCATATATAAACTTCCTGTTTGTATTTTTGGATTCACTTGTTTTGTTCATAATTTTTCTCTTTTCCCCTAAATCCATTAAATATATATTTTTTAGGGCATTCAAGATTGCAAAAAAGTTACGATTGTTATTCACCAACCTTGCATAAATTTTTTACTTCTACTGATGTTATATTCTTTGAGTCTTCTCTGTTTTTCTCTTCTTTCACAGAATTCACTCCAATAACTGAAGTTTTACCTATCCCATTTTATGATTCTACACTCATAACATCTCTAAAGGATAAATCCTTAATTACCTATCAACAACAACCTTGTCTAACTCAACTTGTTGAAAATTCAATTGATTTAGTACCAGCCAATTTACTGCAGAAGCTCCTATAGACCCATGTCTTGAACCAACATCATCTCCAGAATCCAGTCTACCAGAAAGTCTTGCTGACCTTCCCATTGCTCTTCGAAAAGGTAATTGTTCTACTCGAAACCCATACCCTATTTATAAATTTCTAAGTTATCATCGTCTTTCTACATCCCACTATACTATTGTTTATGCTTTGTCCTTTATCTCCATTCCCAAAACTGTGCAAGACTCTCTCACCTAGAATGGCATTAGGCAACGTTAGATGAAATGACCATGTTACACACCAATGGTACATGGGAATTGCTACCTTTGCCTACTAACAAATCTTTAGTTGCATGTTGCTAGGTCTTCACTATTAAAGTTAGTTCTGATGGAAAGATTAGTTGGTTAAAAACTCGACTAGTTGCAAAAAGACTATACTCAAATTTTTTGTTTGGATTACAGGGATACATTTTCAATTGTTCCAAAGATTGTCTTAGTTCGACTTTTCCTTTCTCTGCATGCCATTCATCATTGGCTTTTATATCAGTTAAACATTAAAAATGCCTTCTTGCATAATGATCTCGAGGAAGAAGCTTACATGGGGCAACCACTAGAATTCATTGCTTAAAGGGAGACTCATCTCGTATATAAATTAAAAAAATCCCTTTATAGCCTCAAACATTCTTCACGAGTTTAGTTTGGAAGATTCAATAAAATTATCCAGGATTTTGGCATGTAACAGAGCGAAGCTAATCACTTTATTTTTTATCACTCTCCTATTTCTGGTCAAATATACCTAATTGCTTATGTTGATGACATAGTGATTATAAGGATAATCACAAGGACATTAACCAACTTAAACAACATTTGTCTCATCACTTTCAAATCAAGGATCTTGGGAAACTTCATTACTTTCTTGGCATTGAGGTAGTACAATCTCAATCCGGTATCTCTATTTGTTAGAGGAAATTTGCTCTTGATATACTAAGTGAGATAAGTATGATGGAGTGAAAACCAATTGACACACCTATGGATTCAAATGTAAAACTTCTACCAAATCAAGGAGAGCCTTTTTCAGATCTAGGAAGATATCGAAGGCTTGTTGGAAAATTAAATTATCTTACAATTACTTGACTTGATATCTCATTTGTTGTAAGTGTAATGAGTCAATTCCTCAATTCACTCTGTGAAGTTCATTAAGATGTTACACGAATTCTCATATACATTAAGGGAAGTCTAGGAAAAGGATCATTATATAAAAGTCGAGACCACACTCAAATTGTTGAGTATTTTGATGCAAATTGGGCTGAGTCTCCAAGTGATCAATGATTCATTTCCAGATATTGTATTCTTTTTGGAGGAAATCTCATTTCATAAAAGAGTAAAAAGCAAATTATTATAAGAACTTATGCATGATTATGTATAGAAGCACAGTATCGAATTATGACATTAGTCATATGTGAACTTATATGATTAAAACAATTATTACAAGAACTTAAATTATATCAATCAAGTCCTATGGAACTTGTATGTGATAAGCAGGCTGCATTACACATTGCTTCAAATCCAATCTTTCATGAGAGGATTAAGCATATTAAACTTAACTGTCACTTCATCTAAGAAAAGATAACTTCAAAAGAAATCAGCACCATTTTTGTGAACTCTAAAGATCAACTAGCTAATGTTTTTAAAATGTTTTGATATATCATTTACTATAATTAGTAATTAAATATTTTGAGTATTTTCCTATTATACTTTTATTTTTATTTTTTTCATTTTAGTGAATAAAAAAATTATGTATTTAATTTTTTCATTTTTTTTCTTTTTCCTTTCCTTTTTTCTCTTTTTTTGTTAATTTAATGAAAAAATTAATAGAAGGACCAAAACTGTTTTGATTTTAATTTTTAAAGGACTAAAATATATTTTTATGTTTAAAGGGAACTTAATGCAAACAAAACATACATAAGGAGGACTAAAAATGGAATTAAGCCTAATTATACTCCTAATCAAGTTAGAAGGTAAAAAAATATCAATCTAAAATTACTTCCTAATATTTACATAATCAATCTAGAATCATTCTAGAATGATTTCAAGTAAACAATAATGATTTTCTAAAAAAGGCATATCTTAATACTCTCTTTCAAGTTGGAGCATATATATCAAATGCATCTAACTTATTACATATATACTCAATTCTATTAAAATCATATTTAATTATTGCAATAATAGGATAATTAACTATTAATGAATGAGTATATAATTTATTTTATGTTTAAGTAATAAGTTATTTTTTATAATTTATTCAACTAATTATGAATTTTCTTTTATTAAAACTCTTTAGATTAAATATTTCTCAAGAAAATCAATTATTATTAAAAAATATATTAAAAGATAAAATTAATTTACATACTCTAATAAATAATTAATTCCATATTTTCATTATTATATCAAATAAGTATACTTTTTAATTTTAATTTATTATTTATTAAATATACTCAAATTATTTCAATCATATATTCTTTTTTTTATCACTATTTTTCTTTTTTTTTCCTAGTATGCAAAGATCCTTTTAATTTGAATATATTTAATTTATAATAAATTAAATTTAAAAAGTATATTTATTTAACATAGAAATAAAAATAAGTAAATAATAATTTATTAGTTTGTAAATTGATTCCATATTTGAGATATTTTTTAAGAGATATTTGATGTAAAAATTCATTAGTTAAAGATAATTTATAATTGAATGAACAAATTATAAAAATAACTTATTTAAACATAAAATAAATTATACACTTAAATAAATTCTATTTATTGTGATAAAATAAAGCTTTAAATGTGTTATGATAAATTTAAAAATTTTAATTAAATATAATTTTAAAATAATTAGTAATTTTTTAAAATAACTTGATATTTTATTAATTTCATTGAAAAATAAATTAATTATTATTATCTTAAATGTTTTGATATATTATTTAGTACAATCGATGATTAAATATTTTGAGTGTTTCCTTTTTTTGCTTTTCTTTTTCTTTTTCTTATCTTAATAAATAAATTATTAAAAAGTATCCCAAATATAAAATTAATTTACAAACTAATAAATTATTAATCATTTAATTTTATTTTTATATTAAATAAGTATACTTTTTAAATTTAATTTATTATAAATTAAATATACTTAATTGGCACACTAGAAAAGGAAGAAAATAGTAATAAAAAAGAAATAAATAATAAATTAAAATTAAAAAACATACTTATTTGGCATAATAATGAAAATATAGATTTAATTATTTATTAGTGTGTAAACTAATTTCATATTTAGGATGACTTTTAATAATAATTGATTTTCTTGAGAAATATTTAATGTAAAGATTTTTAGTTAAAAAAAATTCTTAATTAGTTAAATAAATTATAAAAAATAACTTATCATTTAAAAATAAAATAAATTATATACTCAAATTTATTAATTCTCAATTATTCTATCCAGTGCAATAATTAGATATGATTTTAATATAATTATTAATTTTATTAATTTTTTAAAAAAATAATTAAATTACTTATTATTTTTTAAATATTTTGATATATCATTTACAATAATTAATAATTAAATATTTTGAGTTATGTTTTATTTTATTTTTCTCATTTTAATGAATAAATAAATTATGAATTCAATTTTTTATTTTTTTCCTTTTTTTCTTCTCTTTTTTCTACTTTTTTCCCTCTTTTCTATTAATTTTAATGGAAAAATTAACAAAAAGACCAAAAGCATTTACATTTTAATTTTAGAAGGACCAAAATAGATTTTTATGTTTAAAGAGGACCAAATGCAAATAAAACATATATTAGGAGAACTGAAAATGGAATTAAGCCTTATAATTAATATCACAAATTTGATTGTAATTGATTACAATTTTTGTGTATAAATAGACTTGCTGACTATAGCTAATTGCTGAAGCCATTTTCAACAATTCAAGTGTTCACATACATGCTCATGAAAGAAGCAAGCTTGACCCAAGAGCCTTAAAATGTATTTTTGAAGGATATTCAAAACATAAAAAACGGATACAAATGTTATGATTCAAAAACTAGAAACATATACATCTCCATGGATGTCACTTCCATTGAAAATGAATTCTTTTATCAACCAAACAGCCCTTGTCCTCAAAGGAAAGAACCTCAAGAAAATGGGGAAGATGAGGAGAATTTTTTAACTGCAAGTACTGCACCTATTATCATAGCAAACAGCCATGATCATTTTGTACCTATTGCTACAGAAAATTGCACAGCACCTACTATAGAAACTGAGCTTAAACTTAATCAATCTGCCACTCAAATTGGCAATAAAAAAACTGAAATAGAGAAAGAAAAAACAAATAGGTTGAAAAACAACCTCTCAAGGTCTACTCAAGAAGGAAAACTGTTCCAAATTCAATGGAAATCCAATCATCCAAAATTCCTGAAAAAGATAATGATCTCACACATTCTAATCCTAGTTATAACATCTCTAGGGCTCCTCATGGTTTTTTTAGATTTGGAATTGCCAATTGCCTTTAGAAAAGGGAAAAGACAATGCATGCAATACCCTATACGCAATTTTCTAACTTATGACAAACTTACCCTACAACATAGGAGTTTCCTTTCCTCTTTGAATCCTGTAAGTATTCCTAAATATGTGAAAGAAGCTCTTAGAGATAACAATTAGAGAAATGCTATGAAAAAGGAAAGGTAAGCTCTAAATAAAAATAACACATGGGAAGTTGTGGATCTACCTAAAGATAGAAAACCAGTGGGGTGTAAATGGGTGTTCACCCTAAAATATGAGGCTAATGGGACACTAGAGAGATATAAGGCTAGACTAATTGCTAAAAGATACACCCAAACTTATGGGATAGACTACCATGAAACTTTTGCTCCAGTGGCTAAAATGAACACTGCTCCAATTCTCCTTTCCCTTGCTACTAACCACAATCGGTGTCCAACACAATCTAATATTAAAAATGCATTTTTACATGGTGATTTAGAGGAGGAGGTATTCACGGAACCTCCTCTAGGATTTAACCATTTTTTTAGTGGCAATAAAATGTGCAGCTTAAAGAAAGCCCTTCATGGGTTAAAACAATCTCCAAGTGCATGGTTTAGGAGACTCACTAAGGTAATGCTTAAAATAGGATACAAGCAAAGCCAAGGAGACCACACACTCTTCATAAAGTACTCTGACAGAGTAAAGATCATAGCTCTCCTTGTCTATGTAGATGACATCATCATAACTGGGGATGACTTAGCAGAGATGGACTTTTTCGAGAAATGCCTAGCTAAAGAGTTTGAAATAAAAGAACTTGGAAAGCTTAAATATTTTTTTGATATTGAAGTTACTCACTCAAAACAAGGCATATTCATCTCTCAACAAAATATATTCTAGACTTGCTTCAAGAAACAAGGAATCTTGGAAGCAATCCAGTAAGCACTCCAATTGAACCTCATCACAAGTTGGGAGAAGGAGGAGATGACAATCAAGTGGACAAAGGAAGATATCAAAGACTAGTGGGAAGACTAATATACCTATCTCACACCAGACCTGACATAGCATGCATTGATCATATTGTAAGTCAATTTATACATGATCCTCAAAACACCTCCAAGCTATCCAAAGAATCCTACAGGACCTACACTACCTCAAGGGCACACCCAGAAAAGGAATTTTATTTAAAAGAAATAATGACCTCAAAATAGAAACCTACACAAATGCTGGTTATGCAGGATCCATAATTGATTGCAAATCTACCATAGGTTATTGTACCATTTAAGGAGGTAATCCGGTCCCTTGGAGAAGTAAGAAGCAACCAGTGCTGAAGCAGAACTCGGCCATGGCTCAAGGTATTTGTGAATTACTATGGACAAAAATTATTCTAGATGACCTCAAAATCAAGTGGAAGGGACCTATGAACCTTTATTGTGATAACAGATCAGCAATAAATATTGCCCACAATCCTGTCCAACCTGACAGAACAAAGCACGTTCAAGTGGACAGGAACTTCATTAAAGAGAAACCTGGCAGTGATCTCATTATCACACCATATATGCCATCAAACAACCAACTTGCAGACATATACACCAAAAGCATATCAAGCCCAAGGTTCCAAGAAGCAAGCTAGGAATGGAAAACATCTATTCACCAGCTTGAGGGGGAGTGTTGAAAAATCATGATTTCCTTATTCCCCTTATTTATTCCTGATTCCCCTCTTATCCCTTATTCCTTTTTTTTTTTATTTTGTTTTATTTGCTTTACCGTTATACAGCTGTATGACAGATTCTTTCCTTCTTAATTATTTCCTTGTAT
Source organism: Sindora glabra (assembly GCA_020226215.1). Lineage (NCBI taxonomy): Eukaryota > Viridiplantae > Streptophyta > Magnoliopsida > Fabales > Fabaceae > Sindora > Sindora glabra. Next base: position 78,129,277 of record CM035226.1, read on the forward strand.
AGTTCTAGTCAACTTCTAATTCTAGGAGATTTTGCAATTTAGGGATCGAAATGGAGGAATATCCTCCACCTAGCTGTAACCCTTCTGTCCCTTCTATAGCTGTAATCCACTGTTCTACATGTATATATACTACTGATGTATGTACCAGTGAAAATATATAAGAAAATTCCTTCTTTTCACACATGCTCAGGCTCATCACAATGCATCATTGCTTGCACCATGGAGCGCTTTAATAACTATGCCCCTATCTATATCATATGAAATGATCTAACCATAAGTTTGGTTTCCTTCCGATGGTATATAATGGAATTCATACATCAGACATTAATGCAACTGAGCTCTAACAATCAATGAGCATTTAAGTAATCATCAGACTTACATCTTTCTTGTCTTGGGGCAAAAGAAATGGATCCCTGACACTAAGGCCAGCAACTATTGTAAGAACAGGATCAAAGCATCGAAATACAGCTCCCATTATTAACATTTTCCCCAGCTTAGGATCTACAGGAAGTATTGAGAGAAATTTTCCTGGTTCAAAGAAATCACAGGAAACTGCGTAAGAAAACAGAGAACCAAGAAAGAGCCAGAAACCAGACCAAAAAGCCCCACAGTTCAGCATCTAATAAACAAGCTAATAGACTAACCCAGATTAGTAAGACTTTCTTTTTCATCTAATGCTCCAATCATCTTGAGAAAATCAATAGCATTTTGGACCTGTTCCATTAAAATTGTCAAAACTTGGTGTCATTGCAAACAACGTAATCAATAAGGAAAGCACAAATGTTATAAGTATGACATACATTAAGCATGATGAAAAATCAATGAAGAGTGATAGTACATACAGCCCGTTGCTCTGGTGCCTGCAGAGCTGCTGACAAGAACTCTGCTATGCTCTCAACATGCAAACTTTTTATTTGCAAGCAGAGAGAATTCAAGGGTGTTCTCAGTAGCTCAGGAAGTTGATATTCAGAAAAGGCTTCATAAACACATTTAGGGTAAAGGTGGTAGCATTCCCCTGGCTGCACACGACCAGCCCTACCCCTTCTCTGCAACCCAGAAAGTCCCAAGAAACAAAAAGGTTAGTTGCAGGTGTTGAAGCTGTTGGATTAGAATGTAAAAATATACATAATTGTTCTACCTAGATTTTCTAGAGTAGCTAGCCCAGGGCCCATTCCTACATGTACATATAGTTGCATTTCTGATCAGAATAACACTAGTTGAAATTCTGTATGTGCTCTCCCAAAATTTCAAAGCAGCACAGATTAAACAAATACCAATGCAGGTTTTGATACAACCGAAAGTCTTGAGATTTTGATTTTTGATACAATAGAAACTCTCTAATATTTCAAACACTGTAACTATTCCTCATCAACCAACTGTAGTATACAAAAGCAAAAAAGAGGGAGGAAGCATGCAGGTGACACAAAAGACTGTTAAGAGAAAATAATTCTTGAAACCATGCTCCAACTAAAGGTTGGCATATCTATTTATAATAAAAATATAAAGTTATAAGAGATAGGCCTATGGCCCATATATCTTAATAAACAAGAAACTAATAAACCTAATCCTTAATTCACTAACACTCCCCCTCAACTTAGAGCATAGATATTAACCATGCCCAACTTATTACAAATATCATCAATCCATTCTTCTAGAGGGGCTTTAGTGAATAAGTTAGCCAACTAATTCCTAGTAGGGGTAATCATCAATCGATTAATAACGGTTAAGACTATTTTTTAAACCAAAAGTTCTTATAAAGTTATAAGAGATAGGCTTATGACCCATATATCTTAATAAACAAGAAACTAATAAACCTAATCCTTAATTCACTAACACTCCCCCTCAACTTAGAGCATAGATATTAATCATGCCCAACTTATTACAAATATCATCAATCCATTTTTCTGGAAGGGCTTTAGTGAATAAGTTAGCCAACTAATTCCTAGTAGGGGTAATCATCAATCGATTAATGACTGTTAAGACTATTTTTTAAACCAACAGTTCTTAACCGAAAAGTATTTTTTTTCAATCAATCGAATCCAATTGTATAACCTTAACTGAATTTAACCAAAATTTCGGTTTTAGTTGGTTAAATTTGGTTTATAGCGGTTTAAAATTTTGATTTTTTTTTAAAAAGGCTTAAACAAATTAATTTAAATGTTAAAATTAATTTATAAATACATATTAATATCATAATTCCATTAATATAATTATAATAAAAATTAAAAATGATTAATAAAATTTTAAATATGAATTTTTAAATAAAAAAATAATATAAATTTTGGTTAGTATCGATTAATTTCCATTAGTTACAATTAAGAATTTATACCCGCAATTAACCAACCACCAAAAATTTACAAATTTTTCCTTCTATTTTTAATCAATAATAATATATTAACCGCTCTTAACCAACCAATCTCAGGTTCGTTCAATCAATCGGTCAAAAGTGGTTTGAAGAATTTTGATCACCCCTAATTCCCAATTCTAACATGTCTTAGATCAATAATTCCTCCCTAAAATTTTTCTCTAACAAAATGACAATCAACTTCTACATGTTTTGTTCTTTCATGAAAAACTAGATTTGTAGCAATATAAATAGCAACCTAATTATCACACCACAGTTGCACGATTTTAAAAGTCTCAACTCCAAATTGATAAAAAAGGTAAAAAATCCATACAAGTTAATATGTAGCATGAGTCATGGCTTAATACTTAGATTTTGTGCTTGAGCGTGATACCACCACCTATTCCTTTTCCATAATACAAGATTCCCACCTACAAACACATAGTACCTAAAGGTAGATCTTCTTTCTATAGAATATCTTGCCCAATCTACATCAGAAAAATCAATTTTACAATGGTCATGATTTTTATACAAAACCCCACGTCCAAGAGCTTTCTTGAGATATTTTAAAATGTGCATAATTATGTCCCAATATGATGTTCTAGGAGAATTCATAAACTAACTATACTTACTGAAAAGGTAATATCTGGTCTGGTTATAGTAAGGTGGTTTAATTTTCCCACTAGTCATCTATATTGCTTTGGATCATCTAGCAACTTCCCATCTTCTAAGCCAAGTTTAACATTTGGAATTATAGAAGCATCACAAGGCTTAGATCCAAGCATTCCTATTTCACTTAAGAGATCAAGAACATATTTCCTTCAAGATATGAAAATTCCTTTCCTTCAAGATATGAAAATTCCTTTCCTTCCTCAAGCGATTTCAATCTCCAAGAAATATTGTAGTGTTCCCAGGTCCTTGGTCTCAATCTTGATTTGAAGAAAATCTTTCAACTTTAAATACCCAGTTTATCACTACTTATAATCACAATATCATCCACATACACAGCTAGAAAAATGCAACTAGAATCTATTTGTTTGTAAAACACTAAGTGGTCATGGTCACTTTTCTTCATCCCAAACTTTGTCACTACCTTCTCAAATCTTCCAAACCAAGCCGAGAGGATTACTTCAAACCACATAAATATTTGAGTTGACAAACCTTATCACACTCCCTCCAAAGAACAAATCCAGGTGGTTGCTCCATATATACTTCTTCAAATAAATCATCATGCAAAAAGGCATTTTCAACATCAAGCTAATAGAGAGGCTAGCTATGGGAGACAGCAAGAGAGATAATCAACTAAACAGAGATAATTTTGGCAATAGGAGAGAGTTTCTAAATAATCAACACCATTAGTTTGCATATATCCTTTGCCACTAGATAGGCCTTTAATTGAGCAACAGTACCATCAAGATTAACTTCCACACTATACACCTACTTACACCTAATAGATTGTTTTCCTTCTGGTAATAAAACAATATCCCATGTTTGACTTGCAACAAGAGCCCACATCTCTTCCTCCATATCAGACGCCACCTAGAGTGAGAGTGCTTCTATATCAAACTTAGAAATAATAATGAAATTAAGTGATGCAATAAATGATTGAAAGGACAAAGGTATGGAAATGCAGGATACATAATTAGAAACAAAGTAAGAGTGATTAGTGTTATCTCGTTGTATGCAACTATGTGTACCTTTCTAATAGGCAATAGAGATGTCAAGATTAGATGGCAAGGGCGGAGGATTTGATGAGGAAAAAACCGGTAGAGAAGACAAAGCCACTGATCCATCAATGATTGGTGTAACTTTAGGTTTGTCAATATTGTTAGAGGGGGAGATGTTGCTGCTAGTACCTATTTCTTGCAAGAATAAACATATTTAATAGAAGGATGAACTCAATTGTTTTCTAAGGGAGGCTTAGGTTTCTAAGGAGCAAAATACACAAGAAAATATTCATCATGAGAATCAATCGAGTTATGGAGGAAAAAGACTGAGAAGAGCCAAAAAAGGGCATGGTTTCAAAAAATGTAATATCAAACAAAACAATATAATGATGCAAATTAGAAGAGTAACATCCATACCCTTTTTGGTTATGGAGGAAAAAGACTGAGAAGAGCCAAAAAAGGGCATGGTTTCAAAAAATGTAATATCAAACAAAACAATATAATGATGCAAATTAGAAGAGTAACATCCCTACCCTTTTTGTGTACGAGAATAACCAAGAAAGATACACTTTAAAGACCATGGATCAAGTTTAGATATCTAAGAATAATGATCTTGAACAAAATAAGTACACCCAAAAATACTAAGAGATACAGGAAATAAAGATCAAGAAAGAAATAAAATGGAGGATACTTGACCATCAAGAATTGAAGAAAACATTCGATTAATCAAAAAACAAGCTCTAAAAACTACATTTGCCCAAAAAATATTAAGCACTTTCATTTGAAACAATAAAGCACATAAGACTTCTATTAAATAAAGATTTTTTCATTAAACTATCCCATTTCATTGTGGAGCAACTACATAAGAAGATTGATGAATTATTCCACATTGGGACAAGTAAGATCCAAATGGAGCAAAAAAATATTCTTTAGCATTATCACTACGAAAATGACGAATAAATATGTTAAATTGATTTAAAATTTTAGCATGAAAAGTACAAAAAATATTAAATAACTCTAATCGATTCTTAATTAAATAAAGCCAAGTAACTCTTAAATAGTCATCCACAAAAGTAACAAAATACAAGAAATCAAACTTAAAGATTATTGGGCAAGGACCCCAAACATCTGAATGCACTAACTCAAATGTAGATGCAACCTACTTTTATTCCAAAAACATAAGACCAACAATACTGTTTAGCAAACTGACATGACTCACAATCCAAACTAGACAAAAAATTGAAACTAGGAAGTAATTTTTGTAAAGTTCATAAGAACGGATGGCCTAAGTGATAATGAAGCTAGTGTGGAGTGATAGTAATAGCAGTAGCAACTAGCCAACAAGCTCTCTCTTTAAGAACATATACACCATTTAATTCGTACCCCCTATTAAAAATCTTCTTCGTCAAAGGATCCTAAAAAACACAATAGTCAGGGAAAAAAGATACCACAATTATAGACACATGTTATTTGACTAACTGAAAGCAAATTAAATGAGAAGTTTAAATAACACAACACATCAAACAAAAATATATCAGGGCTAACATCTACCATACCACAAACAATAACAAATGCTTTAGACACATTGGCTAAAGTAACATGAGAAGAAGAAGAAGGTAAAAAAAAAAAAAAGATATAATACATGTTTGACTCGCCATATAATTGGTAACATCAAAACCAATGATCCATTTAAAATTGATATAGGAAAGATATGCAGTAGGATTACCTGTCTGTGCTAATGCAGTAGCAAACTAAGTGGGTAGTAGCTATCTGGATGCTTGAAACTATAAATACTCAGCATACTCAATTTTTGACAAATTTATAGTACCACTATCATTAATATCTTGTGTCTGATTATTTATGATGACATGCACAAACCAAGATGGTAGTGTATTTTTTTCAAGTAACTTGGGATAAAACTTCTTGATATGTCCAAACACTTTGTAATAATAGCAAGAAATAATACCACTTTCATTAAAATCACCACACCCACTAGAATCAACTTATCCTCTACCTCTTCTCCCCTTACCTCCTCTAGTACCGTCACAATCACCACAAGTACAAGAACCAACTAAGGCAAATGATTTATTTATATGTGCCAAAAAAGATGAGCCACTATATGCTCATTGAATATAATAAAAAATAGACTTCATAGTGAAAGAATCAAAACTAGATAAAATTTGCTAACAAGCAGTGCTAAGTTCAAAAGGCAATGCCATGAGAAAACATATAGTTCAAAATTGTTCCCGTTGAAGATGCATTGCATCAACATCAGTAGTAATAGGTAAAAGAGAACATCGATGTTGAAAGGCTTAGTGAAGATCAATATAAATTTGAGATGGGGTCTTACCATTTACATTAGGATGAATTAATAACCAAGTCAAATCATAAATTCGGTACATGTTGTTCTTTGTAGAATAAAGTGACCTAAAAGTTTTTCACAATTCCTTGACTATTTCACAATGCACAGTATTGTCATTAACTTCAAAAATTAAAGTATTACAAATTAATCTCAGCAATCATCAATCTTCCACAATCCACTTTTCCTTCGTATTGTCTATGGGTGAATGTTTGGTGAGATAATCAATCATAAAAACCTCATCAAGATAACACTAAATAATTCTCTTCCATTTATATATTATTCACTTTCTAAATCTAATTTCTGTTCAGTTATTCAGCCACCAATCAGAAGCAAATCAGAAAAACCTAACTTTAGCTCTAATTTTCCTTTACCATTACTATTTTTAAATATGCTACATGCATCAAAATCAAAAATCTCACCAGCTATGAGAATAAACTTGCAAAAGGAATCAACAAAAATATCCAAAAAATAGCCCAAAAAAAAACTAAAACAATCACACCAAAGTTGGTAGATTGCACAAATAAACGCACAAATGAATGCAGAAGAAGCCAAGATGTCACTGATGAGAAGCCCACCACTGGTCAATTCTCGCACCTACATGTATCAAAAAACACGCTCTGTGCATGGTGCTTATGCGCCTCCCGTAAAGTCGTGCGTGCTACGTGCACCAGTCAAATGAGGTCATTGGTCACAAATCTATTTTATCATCAACCCAAATCTCCAAAAAACACACTAAATCTCCGTTAACTGCTCCAGATAACAATCCACTATTTTGCAACACTGCACACTCCATAGCCAAATCTAGGTTTTTTGTTATGAGCTCTTCCGTGATCTAGTCATGTATCAAAAAATTAAAAAAAGAAGGGAAAGAAGAAGAAAGTAGATTTCTCTCTTCTTCTTTTTTTAAGGTCGAGTGTAAGGAAAATACGTAAATAGAGGCTTTGCTGCCATGTTAAGAGAAAATTCTTGAAGCCATGCTCCAACAAGAGATTAGCATATCTATTTATAATAAAAATATAGAATTACAAGAAAAAAACTCATGATCCATGTATCTTAGTAAACAAAAAGCTAATAAACCTAATCCTTGATTCACTAACAAACTTAAAATAGAGATTACTATCAACATTGCTTCTATTTCTATTTCACTAGTTTAGCCAGTGCTTCATGCATCATTCTATGCCACAATGCTTTTATTTTCCCTTGGTAATGTGGGACTACCCAACACTGCAAGCCTATTGGAACCATTGATTAAGTTGTCTATGTAATTCCTCTACCACTAACCTCTTCATCAAGACGCAAAGATTCAATTTTTCACTATTAACAAAACACCCTTTTTGTCTATCTATTCTTTAACTTATCAACAACCATAACTTGGTACAAATTGAGCTACAAATTGGAAACAAAACCCCGTCTCGAGAATGTCCACTAAGATCCAGCTTCTCTTTGTAATAGCCCATCAAATTGTAATAGCCCATCAAATGAAAAATATCACTTAGCTTTATTCAATTTATCAATACAATTCTACATCACTTCAATAATTCTCTTTTCCCTCCTTGTGAACAACAAGAGAAATAATGTTTTAGCTTTATTCAATTTCTTAAAAGAATAATATCAATAATTAGGTTTAGATTACATGGACTTATTCATGTTATGGGCTTGCTTATCTTGTTTCCAAAGTTAAAAGTATTAGAATTTTTATATTTTTTAGGAATTCTATAAATAAAACATTAGAATTATGTCTTATGTAATAATTCAACCTTCTTATTTCATTCTATAATACATCAATGTTACCTTGTAATTCTTTATACTCCTCTTTAAACCCTTAACGTTGTATCAAAATGATATTATCCACCATGAAGCCTATAGGTGATACTGCTACTAGCAACCTTGGTTGACATTGTAGAATTTAGGTTTATCTATTCATTATTAAGTTTTTTAGTTTAGTTTTAAAAAAAAAAAAGATTTAAAGTAGTTGTTTCTTTAGGTTTTATTTATTATTGATTGAGGTTTTTTGCATGTGTAGAAAAAAAAATAATAAAGAAGTTTTGTGGAAAAAAAGAAAATAATATAAAAATTAGTTTGAGAAAAGGAAAAATCTTGGAAATAGATAGTTTGATCTAAGTTTCAAAGTTAGCAATTGTACAAACAAGCGGGTTTTTGAGCAATCCAATTGATTCAAGAACTTTGTTGCCATTCCAATCATGGTGACAAAGTAATATATATGATTCAACTCTTAAAATCCAACAAATGGATAAAACCTTTGTTAAGAGAAAATAATTCTTGAAGCTATTTTCAACAATAAAACAGGAACATCTATTTATAATTAATATAATTACAATCTAGACCCATAAGCCTATATCTTGTACTAATCATCGACTAAAACTTCCCTTTAAGTTAGAGCATTGATATCAAACATGCCCAACTTATTGTAAATATCATCAACCCATTTCCCTGAAAGAGTTTCAATAAATAAATTAACTAATTATTCCCCAATTCTAATATGTATAAGATCAATAACCCGTTCCTAACATTGCTATCTAACAAAATGACAATTAACTTCTACATGATTTGCACATTCATGAAAAACTAGATTTGTACCAATATGAGTAGCTACACCACAACTGCACAATTTTGTAAGACTTAATTCTAAGTTGATAAAGAAGGTAGGAAATCTACACGAGTTCAATTTATCCACTCATCATCTATACCACCCTAAATCTTCTAGCAACCCCCTAACTTCCAAACCAAGTTTATCATTCTAAACCATACAGGGTTTGGAGCCAAGCATCCTTTTTCTTTCAAGAGATTAAAAACATATTTCTTCTGAGATAAAAAAACTCCTTTCCTTCTTTAAGCAATTTCAATCCCTAAAAAATACTAGAGCTCCCCCAAATCTTTGGTTTGAAACTCAGTTTGAAGAAAAAATTTTAATTTTGAAATACCCAATTTATTACTATCAATGATCACAATATCATTCACAAAGACAATCAAAATTTGATTGTTTATAAAACATTGAATGGTCATAGTCGCTTCTATCTCACCACATCACTAAATCTTCCAAACCAAGCACAAGAAAATTGCTTTGAGCCATATAAAAATTTTTTTAATCAATAAACCTTGCCATACTCTCCCTAAGCAACACACCTATAATAGTTGCTCCATATACACCTCTTCAAGTAAATCATCATATAAAAAAGCATTTTTAACATCAAACTAACAAAGGGATCAGCCATAAGATGCAACAAGAGAGATAAATAAGCGAATAGAAATAAACTTCACAACTAGAGAGAACATTTCTAAGTAATACACACTATAGGTCCATGCATATCCTTTTGCCACTAAACGAGCCTTCAACTAAGCAACAGTACCATTTGGATTAACTTTCATAGTAAATACCCACTTACATCCAATAGAATTTTTACCACTTGGTAAGGACACAAAATTCCATATATGATTTGCCTCTAAAAGCCATTATTTCTTCCTTCATAATAACACATCACCCAAGATGAGAGAGTGCCTTTGCAACACACTTAGGAACAGTAATAGAATCTATTGAGGCAATAAATGATTGTGAGGAGACAAGCAATGAGAAATAGGACAGATGTAGAGATAGGATACAAGTGATTAATATTACTTTTTTGAGTGTAACTATGAGTACTTTTTTAGTGGGCAATAAGAATATCAAGATTAGAAGGTAAAGGAGGAGGACCTAGTAATGAAGTAGTTGGTAAGAAAGACAAAGTTGGTGGTGATTTAATAATTGGTGTTATATTGGATGTCTCAATGTTGTCAGATGAAGGTGCTACAATTGTTAACTACACTTTTGAGAGAATAAACATGCTTAATAAGAGCATGAATCCTTTTTTTTTTTTTTTTTGGGCAGGGGGAAGGGAGCGAAAGGGCTTAAGAATCCGGAGAGGTAGACTACACAAGAAAATATTCATCCAAGGATCAAACTCAGTTATGGTGGAGGAAGATTTAGAAGAGCCAAAATATGATGTGAATCCAAAGAATACAACATCAAAAGATATAAAATAATGATTTGAATTGAGAGAATAACATCGATACCCTCTTTATGTTTAAGAATAACTAAGGAACACACATTTTAAGGACCATGGGTCGAGTTTGCAAACCTGAGAACAATGATCTATACAAAGTAAATACAACAAAAAATACATGAAGTGAGAGGAAACAAATATTTAAAAGGAAATAAAATGAAATGAAGTACCTGACCATCGAGAACGTGGATGACATTCAATTGATTTGAAAACAAACAATGGTAACTACCACTACCCAAAATAACTTAGGCACTTTCATTTGAAATAAAAGTGCATGATAAACCTCCATTAAATAATGATTTTTTCTTTGGGTTACTCCTTTTTGTTGTAGAGTAGAAAGATTGATGAATAATATTATGCTTAGATAAATAAGAAGAAAATTAGGTAGAAAAATATTCTTTAGCATCATCGCTTTGTAAGTTTTGTATAGAAATATAAAATTGATTTACAATTTCAACATGAAAGGCATTAAAAACAGTAAATAACTCAAACTGATTTTTCATGAAATAATGCCAAATGACTCTTGAATAATCATCAATAAAAGTAACAAAGTACCGATAACCAAGTTTAGCCACTACTGCACATAGACCCAAAACATCAAAATGTACTAACTCAAAAAAGGATGCAACGCATTTATTAACTCTAAGAATATAAGACGAATGATGTTGTTTCGAAAACTAACATGATTCACAGTCAAAATGTGAAACAAAACTTACACTAGGAAATAATTTCTTTAAAGAAACTAAGGAAGGATGACCCAAATAGCAACACAACTAATATTGATGGTAGCAACAATAGTAACAAAGCCAAGGAATTTTTTCATCAAGCACATACCAAATTTGTATCCTTTACTAAAAATCTTCATCAAAAGATCTTGAATAACAATCACCAAAAAAAGAAAAAGAAAACACCACAACCATAGATACATGTTATTTGACTAATAAAAAGTAAGTTGAAAAGGAATTTAAACAAGGAAATACCAGCAGTAACATTTATTGTATCACTCCAACAATCGAAGTAGTAAACCTATTTGTTATAGTCACACAAAAAAAAAAGTTTGAAAAGAACACAAGATACCTTTGTGACTCATCATATGATCATTAACCCAAGAATCAATCATTGGGAATTAGAAAGACACGCAGTGGATTACTTGCCTAAATCAAAGTTGCAATGGGTTAAGTAGGTGATAGCTATTTAGAGACTTGAAACTGTAAGTAACCAATATATTTACTTTCAAACATGCTTATAATAAACTAATGATTGTAAATTTGAATAGTGTTATTTTAATGGCAATTCCAATTATCATATTTATACATATATTATCTGCATAATATATTTAATTATGATAATAATCTTAGAAAAATTATATTCTTAAATGTCCTTAGTCATATATCATTATAGATTGGGTTGTTTTGATATGTTAAGACTAACATGTATTGTGACTTATATGAGATATTAAGTCTGCACATGAGTACAAGAGAACTTGAAATACTACATGAATCGTTGTATGAGTGGCATGAATGATTCTTAGTGATCCTTATTAATATGATCCTTTGACCTGAAATCGTCAAGGTTCCCTATATCTGAATTTCATATTTTAATACTACTCTATGTCACTCATGATTGAGTGAATATAAAGGTAGTTATTGGATATGTCACATATAATATAGAGGGACTTGTGTGATTAAAATGGAATTTGTCTCTCTTATATAACAAGAATGACACTCATGGTGAATGCAGAGGAACTTGTAAGTTTCATATTTTGATACTACTCTATGTCACTCATGGTTGAGTGAATGTAAGGGTAATTATTAGATATGTCACATATAATGTGGAGGGACTTATGTGATTAAGATAGAATTTGTCTCTCCTATATAACAGGAATGATATTTGTGAGCCCTTTGATTAAATAAAACTGAAAAAATGTATAGCCATACTCAAATGAATTGACATGAGATGTCAATTATATTTGCTTTAGTCAGCTTACTTAAGAATCAAGAAACTTTTAAATTGGATTATATGAAAATGACACAATCCATGTGTTTGTAATCCAGCAACCCTAAGTTATTATTATCTTTTCCGTAGCTTAGTCACGCATAAAAAACTAAAAAAAAAAAAAAAGGAGGGGAAGAAGAAGCTAAAGGATTTTTTTTTCCCTTGTGTTTTTGTTTTGATTTGAGTAGGAGAGAAATACCTAGATAGAGGCTCTGATAATATATTAAAAGAGAATAATTCTTAAAACTATACTCAACAATAAAGCAGCAACATCTATTTATGATAGAATATAGACTGCAATCTACGCTTATAAGGCCGTATACTGTACTAATCATCTGCTAACCACCTCTTTGGTGTCAGCTTGCTGAAGATGCAGGATATGGATTCCTTCAAAACGGTGAGGCTCTATCTAAAAATTGGTTTAGAGTATTCAGCTTCATTGTAGAACTCTTCCTCAGTGGTCTCACCCTTGAAGTTGCTTTTTTCTTTCTTTTTTTTTTTTTTCATTTTATAAAGCACAATTCTATAGTAATGGGTTTGGTGAATTTTTGTTAATTTGTTAACGATTAGCTAAAAGAATGAAGGCTATGGCTTTCTTTGTCTAAGCTCCAATGAACAATGCTCCAACAACTAAGTCAGAGTGGTTAATGCCATCTGGTTTTGAGGGGGGATTTGTTAGCACTGTTGCCCAAAAGCTTTAGATTTCTTCTACTTCATTGATTTTCTCCCTGGTAGCTGTGTTCTACTATATGCTACTCTGTTTTGTTGGGCAGAGCTTAAATCTAGTGAAATTAGGTATTGGGTGCATTTGAAGCAAGTTGGTAAAGGGTTAGAAATCATTTGGTTCATAGAAGTAGCATAAAAAGTTCAACTTCTTCAGAAATAAGAAATTCTTGAGCCATTTGGTTGGCCCCTAACTATAAAAAAAAATAAGAAGTAGAACTTCTTGGGAAGGAAGTTCTACTTCCCACAAATTATGAAAAGTTATTTACCCACACCCCTTTTGGTAAGAAGAACCTCCGATGTCATTTATAAATAAAAATACAAAACTACATCTATTTAATTCTACCAATGGCCACTTTAACCTTTTATCCTCATTATTTAAAAACTATAATTAATAAATATAATTTACTAATATAAATACAACTTATTAATTATAAAATATAAATATATAATTATATAAGATTATATAAAATAAATGTTATCACACATATAATTATAATAGTAATATATTTATTTTTTATCTACTTTATATGAATTTGATAAAATTACTTATTGTATTAATTATTAAACTAAAATTTTTCTTCATTTAAATTATATTCCATTTTAACTATACTAAGATAATTTAAGATACACACACACACAAAAGACATCTTAATTTTTTTATATAAAACTGTTTTATATTTTATAGTAAATTAAAAAATAAGAAATTAACAATTTAGAAAAACTATGATATAAGAGAGAATAGAAATATGGTTTAAAAAATAAGATGATTAAAGACAATTAAAATTTATCTATATTTTTTATTTTTTATATTACAATTTTAAAAGGTATATCTATCATTTTCATAATACTTCCTCACAAGTTTAGAGTTGAATCAAACAAAACACAAGAAATTAGTTCTTAAAAAGTATCAATACCTTTGTGTTAATTAAACAACTTTGACCACTTCCTGTGAAATTTAGAAGGAGATTTACTTCCTAAAAAGTTTAACTTCCCACAGAAACTTACTTTCTATATGAACCAAAGGACTCTTTAGATGAGTTAATGACAAGCTATCACCAAGTCATTAACAAGTCGTGGCAAGTTAGTGCTGAGTCCAGCTTAGGTTGGCTGTTTTGTTACTGTCATGGTCCAGGAATCTCTGCTTTTACGGTTTTAGAGTTTGTTTAACGTGATGTGAAGCTGGTTTTGGTTCTGTTCAAGTTTGGTTTGGGCTAGCTGATTGGTTTTGGCTTTTTTTTTTTTTTTTAAAGATTTGTGACATCATTTTGATGTGGGGCGGCATAAATTGCTTCCATTTTGCTGAAATTTAGTTGATTTTGAAGTGTTAGGTTTGAAGGACAATTTTAAACATTAGCTGCTGCTAGAACGAAGCCCGGAATATTCGGTGAATTTTTTTGTGAAGTCCGGTGAAGGTTGGATGAGGTAATTTTGAGCTTGGTGATTGAGTTGGCTACGTTGATTTGATCTCATAGAACAGTGGCATTGATGGCTGTTTTTGTTTTGTATGCTAGTTGTGTTTTGGGTGTATTTTTGTCTAGAGCTGCCTTGCGAGGTATTGTGATGGTGTTTGGCTGCAATAAACACAATTTGCGAGCAACATGGTTTGTGGTAATGAAGGTGTTTTTGGTGTTTGTGGTTTTGAGGACCAGCTAGGAAATTGAGAGCAGTTCAGGGAAATCGAGCAAAAGATTTCTTTGTGCCAAGGAGAACTATGGAAGAAGGTTGAGGGAGTAACTAAGGGAAGTTGGTTGAAGACTTCCAGGAGTTGTATCTGTCGAGGCTTTGGTGTTGTTTCTGGGATATGTGACTGTTTGCATTCAAGGTTGTGGAGCTGTTCACATGCTATGTTTGTTGCAAGCCATTTATAGAGCTTGAAGTTCGTATGTTTTATTGCATTTTAATTTTTGAGAGTTCATGTAACGAGCAGAAGCTTTGTAAGCTTCAGTTTGAGGGGGAGTGTTAGGGTATAATATTAATATTGAGGCCTAGGTTATATGGACCTAGTCATGTTATAAGCTTGCTTCTCTTGCACCCAAAATTAGGAATAATTAAAGTCTTCTCATTTCTTAGCCGTACTATATCAATAGAGCATTAGGATTATGTCTTATGTAATAATTCCGCCTTCTTATTTCATTCTATAATAAATATATCAGAGTTTCCCTCAATTCTCTCTAGTCTCTCTCTACTCCTCCCCTTTAAACTCTAACCATGTTCTTCAACACAACTTATCAATAAAATTTTATATCACTTCAGTAGGTCTCTTTTCCCTTCTGGTGACCAGCCGGAGAAATAACATTTGAAAGAGAAAATGAACAGACGTGGATGGATTCGTTGACAATAAACATTTTGAATTTTAGGGAATTAAGTGGTCTTAACACAATTTTCACTAAGCAGACAAACCCCAGAAGTTCCTAACAATTCCCACAGTGAAAAAAAGTAAGGAATTACAACCCCAAACACGTGAAAGTAGATATCAACATGCACAGGTTTAAGAATGTATGACCCAGAAAGGAAAACATTAGGCCTCTAATAAAGCAATATGATAATGTGAATAGAGCAACATGATAGTGTGTCTAGCCACAGAAATTGATAAAGAAGATTTAAATGCGTGTAAATTGTATCTTTCCTGACTTCAATGCGAATTTCCTTGCTGAAGAAAGAAAAAATATATGAACAAAGTCAAGGACACATTCACTCATGGCCAAGCAAGAGAGCAGGGTGGTCAGTGGCCATGTGAACATAAAAAAAAAAGGAAGAAAAATAAATAAATAAATCCAGCTAAGGCAACATATGAGACAGGGATACTTGCCTGTCGAGCAGAAGCTTTTGATATCCAAGAAGGTAGTAGACAAGGTGTGTTGTTCAAAGCATCATAAGTGGTCTCTTTTGCTTTTCCGCAATCAATAACAAAAACCACGTCATTGATCGTAATGCTTGCCTCTGCCATATTAGTAGCAAGCACTAATTTCCTTACACTTGGAGGTGGGTTCTCGAATATGAGCCTCTGCAGCAATTCAAACATATATTATTAATTCAATAAAGTAAGGTAAAAGAAAATTGATATCATCTGCAGAAACATAATAATATTCTATCACCTTCTAAAATGAAATCTTAGAAACATATTGACAAATATTATCAAATGCTAGCTTTACACAATGAAATACGACTTCCCACTGTTATGTTTATATTCAAATTAAATTCTTGTAGCATATAAAATGTTTTCATATTCTATACCCCCCCTCTGGAAACTATGAGTATACCCCTAGTTCCTAAGAAACCTGATGTTTTCATCTATTTTTCCTGCATTGCTTTTATGGTCCAAAATTCTACATGCTAACTGTCAAAGATCTACTATTACAGTGTAGAGAAGAAAAAAATGAATGACATCCAAGGAAAAAGCTAAAGAAGAAAATTCTAACAATATATCAATTTTTTCAAAGAAAGAAAATATTGTTAAGACAAAGAATGAATTGATAAATCAAATTAATCTATCAGCAAAATAAAGATTATAAAATCTCTCTCTCTCTGTGCACTAACTTTGTCAACAACAGACATTTATCGTTTTCCATGAACAAAGCCATTTAAAGCAATAATCAAAGAAGAGATGTTTTACGGTTTCATTTAAATTGCAAAAAAACAATACAAACTGACCTAAGTGACCTCCTTTCATTTGGTGTCAATAAATAGACATGAAGTTAAAACAGAATGCTTAACTATAGAAAAATAAAATGCCACCTGACAAATTACCAAGAAAAAGGCCACCAGCAAAAGAATCAACACGAGTCTAAACAATAATAACCAACCTGTTCAGAAGTTGCCATTGAACCATGACAAGTTAGAAGAAGAACCCTGTTTGGATCTCCTAAGAGGGGATGTGCTTTAAGCTGATCTTTTAAACAGCTAATGTCCTCCCACCCAGTCATAAATACTAAGACAGCTCCTGGTCTTTCTTTGCGACATATATGGCACAAAACAGCCTCAATGAGATTAAATCCTATGCAGTCTGGTGTCCAAGAGGCAAGTGAATCACGTGCCTTGGAGCTATAATTCTCAAAGCTCGATTTAGAAAGAGCATCCTGTGAAACAACATAAAGGTGAGAGAGTCGTTTTCCCAATATCATTTGCTTAACCCCAATTTTTGTATCTGGCAGTGAAGTCTGGCCAAGAAATATAGGGGATAAAACATTAATGGGATGATATTTTATAAAATATTATCAATGTGATATGAAGCAAAAATGGGGCAAGAATAGCTCATCTTAAAAATTATATTTTTTTGCCAATGGGTAACCCTACAAGTAAGTCACAAAGCCAGAAAATTCGTAGAGATAATCTAGCAGAGGTGTGATAGGTACAATCACAGACGCCAAGGGGGTCTACAGTAGGAACACTATATCCAAGCGTGCTTTTTATCCAACTTAGCCTTCTAAGATTTAATCAAAATCAAAAGTGAATCGCCATCTGGGTGTTTCATAAAGTTTGATTTATGTTTAGGTAGCAGAAATGTGTGCATGTATGTATGTGCATGCATGCGCATGCAAGAGGGAGAGAGGGAGAGTGAGCACATATGCAGCCCTTTCAAGATTAAACTTTTCTTTCCATACATTCAGACTCAAAGAAGACCCAAAGATACAAAAGAGCAAGTAGTTGGGGGTACTGGAGAAATATGCTTGAAACATTGAACATCATTTTAGCTTTCTTAATATATATTAGAAACAAGTAAGAGAGATAGCTTCATACCTCAACAAGAGCAGTGATCTGATTTTTCTTTTTCTGTGGCACTAATTGTTTTTGTGTTTTCCACATTTTATCTTGACCATAGTCATCAATTTGATTGAAAGGAGTCAACTTATATCCAGTGATTTCCAAAATATCTTCTAAAAAGTGAGCTCTCACAGGATAGGTAAAACCCTGGGCAATAAACAAATGCATTTAGAAAACTCCTATTTAAATGAATAACCATTTCTAACACAAGGAAAGAAGGGTATCAAGAATAATCTAGTCATAGATATTCATTAATTGATGCAAAAATGAAGTTATCATCAAACTAAAAACTTATGATACAAAACATCAACTAATAGGGTTAGCAGTCAATTCCTAACATTTCAGGTATATGGTAAGTTAAAATGCAGCAAGTGTGGGTTTCAGATTACTGCAAGACCTCTGATCTTAAGACAATGGCTTGTGTAAGAATGAATCTGAGAAATCAATTTTGCAAAACTCAGTTTATGTTTAGGAATAATATCTAAAACTTATTTCAGCAATCTCCTTTTTCTGGGCTAAATTACTTGAGGGAGAACCACTTTTCAACACCAAATTGATAAGAAAAGATACAAATATATTTTAATTATAGTGGTAGTAAAAACAATAGGATGACTCTGATGATATAAGAAACTAACAAATACAGGTTGCATCATTTAATTGTCAAATACGATATAGCAATGAAGAAGGAGCCTTATTAAAGGAAAGTAACTGATTTTGGAAGATTCCCATTCTGCATGGGAGTAACTTCAAAGATTATTTAAGCACATTTTTTTAAAAAAATAACATATATTGCTAATGATTTTAAGGGCTCTGGAAGCCAAACTAATGACATACAAGGCCATCTAGACAAGAAAAGCAACTGGATCATAGCACTTAGAAATTTTCAGAAATGATAGAAGAGATAAGATTCACTTTTACGTATACATGCTAGAAATTTTCAAAAATGACAGAAGAGATAAGATTCACTTTTACATATACATGCCCAACCACACAGTTCATTGGTGCACCCTGCATAATTGAAAGTTCAAGTACCAACAAACAATTGCCTATACAATCTCAATAAACCAGTCACCCACCAATCCATAGACAGAGTTTCCCTAATTAACTGAAAATTTCATCATCAAAACATATAAATAGTCAACTAAACTCAAAGGTCCACTCACCGGAATGTGAAATGTTGGTGCACCACCAAAATAACTTGAAAATAGCTCAGCGTTCAAAGTGGCACTCATTAAAATCAAACGTAAATCCGGACGACGTGGAAGAAGATCCTTTAATACAATTAGTAGGAAGTCTGAGAGGAACAAAAACCAAAATGTGGAAATGGCAAGTCAGCTTAATTACTTTCTAAGCAATATATAAACTAATATACTAGCACTATTAAGGATTCTACCTTCATTCATGCCTCGTTCATGAATTTCATCAACAAAAACATGGGTTATACCATTCAGGTTTCGATCACTCAGCAGTCGTCGAAGTAATATACCACTGGTACAAAATAGAAGACAGGTGTTTTTCCCTTTCATTCCTTCTAATCGAACTTTGTAACCAACCTATCAAAAAACTTCTGTTGTGGTATCACAGAAAGCAGAAAGAGTTCCCAATTTTAAATTCCCTCCTACACAGAAAAAATAGTTGATGCTTTTTTTATTTATTTATGTTTTATTTTGTGAAGCAATATGCTTATATGTGTTTTCTGCAAATTTATGTGCATCTTTTTCCTGATCCATTTCCAAGAAAGCAGAACTTACCATTTCACCAAGAGGCTCGCCTCTCTCTGCCGACACCCTCTCAGCCACAGCCATAGCTGATATTCTTCGAGGTTGTGTGCATAGAATGTTGCAAAATGCCCCTCGACCAGACTCTATCTCTGACTCCAGCACATACTGAGGAAGCTGAGTGGTCTTACCACAGCCAGTCTCTCCAGATATCACTATCACCTACCATGATAACAATTCATTAAGATGTGGTAATTAAAATACATAACCTCAACTCATTTCACCATATTCAGCTCATTCATTTTAGAACAATCCTTGCAAAAAAGAAGAAAAATCAAATCAGCCCCCAAAAATAACCAGAAAGATTTGAATTAGGGAAGTTTTGAATTTAAAGAGAAAATGAGAGAAAAGATGCTAAATGATTGTGCAAGGCTTGAACTGATTGTCTTCACAATTGTCTCAGTCATGCACGATACATATAGGAGTAAATAACACATGTCATACAGCAGGAGTATTGCAGCTGAAGAGAGATCCAATACCTAAAATGCAGCTGTAAAAACCCTAGAAGTCAGAATGCAATTGCCAATATTTAAAGACCATATCTCTTATATTCAAAACACATTATGACATATTCAACAGGGACCAATTTCTATCCCCAATTTTTATCAAATTAAGATTTAAAATTGCAAAAAAATTATATCACAAACAATGTTCAATTACACTGTTACTCATAACAAGGCATCATAATGAGATGGGCTTTGTAAAATTAAAAAACCTAAACAAGCTCATCAATGCAATTTTGCTTCCTAACCTTCCTTCACATTTGTGATACAGGTACACCTAAAGAAACCATGAGCAGAGTACAGTACTATCTTTTTCTCCCTTCAGGCGGGATGCTTGATGCCTCATGAATGGGTAAGATTCATTAAATAGTCAATAACTATTCAGATTAGTTAAGTGTCCTTTTTCTGTGGCTAAACTAAAAATGCATTTGGAGGTAGTATAAAAAATTATGACACTCAATCTTATCCCCTCCTATTGTATTCTTTCTTCTTTCTATAAAAGTTCCTTTTCCTATTAAAATAAAAATTATGACAATAATTTTTGCAAATCATTCATATACATATACTTGATACATGGGAGAGAAATAAGAGGCTTCAAGTCACATAGACATACCTGATTTTGTGCTATAGCGTGAAGTATCCCCTCTTTCTCCCCAAAAGCTGGCAGAGATTTCCGGAATTCCAACATCCTCTTCCCTTCTGGTGATTCCTATATAAGAAAAGTGGAATATAATACATATGTATATATATAGGCCCATATTTGTACAAATTATTTCAAGTACTTTCTACTTCATGACAGGTTCCATGCTGAAATTATGCTTGCACACCTTGCAAGTCTGTCAGACAATTGTGAACTAAAACTGAACTTCATCAAAATTAGAAAGTAACACATTCCCACATATTAGGAGGCTCTGGACTTCAAACTCATTCCTAGCCTAACCATAGAGAAAAATCAATTCTATGCCCATTCCTAGCCTAACCATAGAGAAAACTCAATTCTATGAAGTTTGGAAAAGGAAAAAAGATTGTAAACCAATCTAAAACAATAAGAAACATCTCAGTTTATTTATCAAAGTTTGCAATAATTATGCCACACATTTGAAAAGGAATTTCAACCATGAGATAACTTATAAGCAAGTATGAATTTTCTGATGACACAAAATAAAGGCCATATTTGCATCCCAGTACACGAGATAAAGGAGTTGAACAAATAAAAACAAACTGAAAATCTGTAATGGAGACTACAACAATAGACAACCCAAAAGCTGTTTATAATGAAGGTTTCTTTTTGTTACCTTAAAAGCTTCAAGCTGGATACAATGTTTAATAATGAGGAAAAACTCTCTTAGGACAACTACTTGGTTAGTTTCACACAACATACAAATGAAGAGGGAGAGGAAAAGGAAATCTTCATATCTACAAGAATAGATGCTGCAACTACCCTCTCAATACCGACATACATGACAAGGTACCAAATTCCAGTACCCAACAATGGAATAACAGAAGCAAGCAAATTAAACCTGCCAAGATCTTTGCATATTTTGCATCCTTAAACTCCTCTTCTGGAGAACCTTTTCCATGACAGATCCATCCACAAAAGAATAAGCATTTTCATCCATTTCTACATCTATAATCTGAGTGGTGGACTTTACATCATCCACATTGTCAGTGCTCTTTGCAGATTTTAACCGAAGTCTATCAAGGTACTCCTGCAACAAACCCTCAATCCTCCTTTGCAAGCTTAGCGGAATTACCACCTGTGACAACGGAAGGCAACTAATTGTTATAAAGATTGATATCAATCGGTATAACTTAAAGTGCTTAATTGATGCCAAACCCAGTAATTACCTCTCTCTGTGGCCGTTTATCATCCAAATCTGGCCTGTAGTTAGGAAGAGGCACCTTGCTTGCCACAATCACTTTTCCATAGATTTCACTGTGCACAGCATAAAAAACCATATCTCAATTAATGATTGCTGTAATACCCTAAAGTCATATTTGAAACTTTCTTACTCTTCCTAAGGTGTAGAGAAGGCTATTGGAGGCACCAATGAGAAAAGTTGATCATATGATTTTTAGCCCTGTGAAAAAGTCTAAAAGAAAGCCAAAAAAGACATTGGAGGAAGTTATAAAAGGGGATCTCTTAATGAATAATATTACTGTAAATCTAGCTTTTGATAGAGCCCAATGGCATCATGCGATCCACATAACCGACTTCATTTAATGGGATAAGGCTTTGTTGTTGTTAACTTGTTATTATTGTTGTCTTATTTTTCCTAAGGTTATGAAAGTATGAGAATATTGAAGTTGGGATTTTAAAAAATAATAATAATAAATGGGAGCTTTGTGAAAATGGATTTTTTTCTTTTCCTAAGTGAAGGGACAACTAGGACTGATCTTACTTTGAAATAAAAGGTTGAGATTTGAGCCTACGGTGCAAGGAGAAGCACCAAATCATTGTCTATAGCTCTTATATTTCTCTCTTTCCCATTCTCTGTCCTCACCTAGCTCTATCTCCTCTCTGCCCCTTTCTCTCCCTTTTTCTCCCTCTCTTCTTTCTCTCTCTCTCTCAGCATTTAGATCTTCTGGCACCATGTGCCACTGCTGGAGCACCACTGTGCAATCATTTCTCCTCCCTCCTCTGTTTCACTTCAGCAGCAGCTCGTGGAGTGGCAAGTCACTTAAGATTGCAGCCAAGCTCCATCTTTGTCCCTTCCTGTAGCAGCGCTGCCATTCACCCGCTCATCTCCAGCCAACCCCTGTTGCTGGCAGCACAAAGAAGTTGCTTAAAACATGACTGGATTCTTGCAACACATGTACAGAAAGGCAGATCAGAAACCCCCTTTTCCACTGGTGACCCAGTCTGGTTCCAACATCAAGGAGCCACCTGCACCCTCTCCAGCCATAGTGAGTTCCCCCATACAAAAATCCTCTACTCTTTGCAATGTTTAAAGTCGATCCAAAAAACCCACTTTCATGTATGTTTTGAACTAAGGACGACAGCTTTGAAAAATAGGATTTTTATGCTATGGCATGCTGGAATGACAGGATTAAAGTGATTCTAGATTATTGCATTCTAATATTTCCATTGATTCAAGCTAATTCAAGAAAACCTTTAAAATGTGAAATTTGGTTTTAACGAGTTAGAGTTAGAAATATTAGAGACTAAGTGTAAGGGTTTCTAGAGTATGGTAAATGGAACCTAGAATGGGGATTGTAAGGCAGAAAACATGTGTTTTCAATGTATTTACGAATTATCATTCTAAAATGGTTGAATAGGAAAAAAGGTGGAATGTGATTATGGAATGGACTGTGGTTGTATCTTGTTATGAAATAGGTATCATTTGTATGGATTGTGTTAGCGCAGTTGTGTAATGAACATGCAAGATGCAACTGATAAATTGTGATTTGAGAAATATGATGAAGTTCCGGATTGACAAGTGAATGTCTATTGAAATGCGATGTGGGAAAATGTGATTGGGAGTCATATGAGTACCAATTGATAGTATCCTAGTAAAGAGGCAGATAAGGCATAAGATTGGCATAGGAGAAACAAGGATGAAAAGGTGGGAAAGGTATAAGATTGACCCAAGATTTATGAGGAGGATGCATGTGTTTATTTGCCTTGTTATGTGATATCATGATTATGTACATTGGCCACAAAAAAGTTCTCATTGATAGATTGGATATTGCTATGCGAGTGTGAATAATTATGTATGGGATAGTGTAACTAGGAGCCTTACTCCATTTGTGTTAATGAAATGATTTCTCTTGATTGTTATGAGTGAATTGAGTACTTGTTGGGTTTTGAAGGACCCTTTTTGGATTCTATTACTTACTTTGGTATGTATGAAACTATTAATATAGGTTTGAAAATATAAGATGTATGACCATTGAGAAATACCCAAAAAACAAGGGAGAATCTATCTGTTTTTCTTTAGAACTTAAAACAAGTTTGAGTCATTATAGACATAGAGAGATTTCCGTTAGGTAGAATTAACATAGTTAATGTCAAGGCTAGTGGAAACTGAGTAGAGATTCACAGATTCACACCAGATCGGATTTGGATCGTATCAATTGCAAACAATGGCAAAGGCTACACATCCATGATTTAAATTAAGAAAAAAGAAAAAAATCAATCAGACTGCAGATATCATCAAGTAAGAAGTCTCTTCTCTTATCCATTCAACATGAAAGTATGCTCCTTTACCTGTAAAGACCCATCCTTTTGGCAAGGTTAGATATCTGCTCATAGTCTCTCCTATCTTTCCTGTCTCTAGATACAATCTCCTGGTCCTTTTCACTGCGTAGCAGCAGGCTCAACTTCCATTTCCACTCGTCAACATTGGCCACTGTAGATGACACCTATAACCATTAAATGTTCTTAGAACTCTGAAATTAACAGGATTACTCAAACATGACTATCAGATGCTATTGACAATAAAAGATCATAATTAGATAACTCAGACTTGACTCAGAGTCTCAAAGCAAACACTTGCAATACCGCATAATTTAAAATTATGATACAAAAGTATTTTCTTAAAATGAAATCATAACAAAGGGCAAAGGTAACAACATTCTGCAAAAAGTTATGATATTGCTAAGAAAGCTTCTTTAATCAATTATTCATATTTCTATTCTGCCTGGCAAAATAATGGGTAAAAAGATATCCCCAATTTTCATTCAGTTTTCCTCAGATAATCAGCAACAACAGAGGAAAAACGCAAACAGACCTGAAGAACAAAGTAAAAGCCATAATTTCATCCCAAATATCACCCAACGATGTCCATAACCCAAACCAAAAAAGAAAAAAAAGAAAAATCCATAGTCCATACGTTCTGACTCCCAAAATCACACTCGTACTCGTCGTCAGAGAACTGCTCCAAGGCATATCCAGAAAACCCACGATTGGAAATAAGAAATTTGTCGTTCAATATTGAAGAAAGCCGAGGTTGGTATTTGCTGAGTGACCTTAAAGGGATGGTAGCTTTCACTGATTTTGCATATCCTATGAGAAAAGCTACTGCTTGCTTTGAATTACGCATTCTAAATGGAGAGAGAGAAGCATGGGGATATTTCTGTGTTTAGAAAGAAGAGAAGGCAGAGAGCAGCTGCCCCATTGAAGCATCAAGGAGTGCTTGAGCTCGTATGCTTCAGAGTGCGCAATGGTTTTAATATGATCGTATTTTCGTTATATTTAGTTTTGGGCAGGTTGCTGGACGGGCGAGGACGAGGCGAAGGCGGGGGTAGCCGCTGGGTAGAGCAGAGTTACAAGCAATTTCCGTTTTTCATTTTTATTACGGCTTGATTCAAGAGATTTTTTTTTTTAATCTCTTTGATATGCAAATCAAAATAAGCGTTTAAATTGATAAATTTCATCAAATTTAGTGTTTTTCATAAGATTATAAAGTAGAAACTATACTTTATTCATATATAATTTTATTAATTTTCACTTAATCCAATTACATTTTTAAATTTTACAATTTAGTCATATATTCTTTCTATTAATATTATACTCACCTAAATTTTTTTATCTAATTTTCAACAAAAATTTCCACAACAAATAAGTTAAATAAAATCGAATAAAATTATGTTTGAGAAAAATGTAACTTTTATATATTTATATAAATTGATTATAAGAATTCATAATAAAACCAAAATATTTTAGTCTTACCCCCTAATTTTAAGGGGGGAAAACTAGTGGAATACATGACATGTATAGAAAAAATAACTCTTGTTGCTTGTAAATAATAAATTTAATATATTTTATTACTGATAATTCTGTAAATCATATATATATAATAATAACATATAATTTGTAGATATAAATTAAGGAAACGTGAATAATATATTTTTTTTATTCTCAACTAAACATAAATATGGAAAAAATTATAATTTATTCTTTTGTGATTTTTTTAATTTACTTAATTCACTTGCATTCATTTTCAGTAAAAGACGTAGATGAATTGTAATGCTTGAAAGAATATGTAGACAAATTGTAATGCTTAAAAATATATAAAATAAATGGAAATCGATGAAATTACATACAATTTTTCCTTATAAAATATGATAAACATAAGACAAAAGATGGAAACTACGTATGTAAGTGAGTTCCTTCAATTACTACTATAGAGAATCAAAGATAGGAAATGGCTATATTACGAATATATCCATAATTGTAAAGCTCTTTAGTGAAAAGTTGGTTGCAATTAGTTAAGGAAAAACCAGTGTACAATTACTTAAGGAAACACTTAGACCAAATATGGACTAAGAATGGTTAAACCTAAAGGTTGTTGACATTGAGAATGACTTTTTCAAATCAAATTTTGCTCCTAGTCGAATAATGAATTTGTTTTGATGGGGGAGCTTGATTAATTTTTTACCATTACTTGATTATGAAACAATAATGCCCTAACTCTAAACCGCATAATGAATAAATTGAGAAAATAGTAGTTTGGGTTTGGCTTCTTAATATTTTAATTATATGTGATAGAAAAAGCTTCCTAGACCTCTCAAAATTAACAATACCAAAAAGCTTGCTTCTCAATGCAATTTTGCTAGGCTGTGTGTAGAGGTTGAACAAAACGAACTATTATTATCTTGATATTTGATGGATGGTGAATTAAGGAGAATTAAATATAAATGTTTGCACTTAATTTATTTTAAGTGTGACCATATATGTAAGGATTCATGATTCTCAAAACCAATTATTCTAATCTTGCATTAGGAAAACCAATTCTATGCTTATGAGCAAAATGAGGGTTTTGTAAATTCACTACCCACAGTGGTAGCAAAAGATAGATATGGACCTTAGATTATGGCAACATAATGGAAATGAAAACAACTTAAACGAGATGATTCATTAAAAAAATCACAAATTTTGAATACTTTTGAAAATTGGATCAAATTAGAAAATTAAATATTTGACATTCCAAGGGATATCACTAATAAGCATAATAGTAGAGATACTAATTTAGAGGAGAATTGAATCAATCAATTAGATTTTGAATGACAAGAATGCTCAAATTCCCACATAAAACCAAGAGATGGGTTAGACTAGGATAAACATAACAAAACTAGTAAACCAACGATTCTACAGATGAAACTACGAGGGAAACTTTGAATATTGAAGGGCTAATAATAAGAAAATTATTAGGAGAGATCTAAAGGCTATGATTGAAACACTTAAGCTAATAATAAGAAAATTTTTGGAAGGGATCCAAAGGTTATATGATTGAAACCTTTGATGCCATAGGTTGCTAAAATAATTTGTAGATCACCAAAGGGAGAGCCATTTCAATACAAGAGGAATGGCTTCATAAGACAATCTTATAGAAAGGGGCAAACAAACATGGAATGGGCTTAACCAATGGGCTAAGCCCATAAGGCAACTCAAGTTAGGAAACTTAATCTTTTTATCCATGGCACACCCCTAGGATTTTACGATCTATGTGTTCACTTATTTATTTATTTTAAAATTAATAGAATTCCTTGAGACTTAGAAGTTTAAAGAGCAAAAATTAGTAAATTATTGAAATAAATAGCATAAGAAAAGCTTATTAAATTTTTAGAATATAATTTATCATTAATGGTGTGAAGAAGTGAAATTCATAAGGTATTTATTTATATTAAGAAAATTTGTTAGCCATAAGGTTATTAGAGAACTTGATTAGCAATATAGGGAGTTATTGGTAAATAGCTTTATATGAAAGAAACTAAAGTAGGAAGTAACTGAATAAGAGCAAAAGATTTAAAGGAATGCCATATTGTTTTCTATTTTTTGCCTTTTCATTAGCAACTAACTTGCACTAATCCTCATAAAAAATTTATTTATTTCCTCTTTCCTTCATTCCTCCTCTCATTTATTCTTTAACCAAACCCTAAATTTCCCCTAAAGTCAAAAAGAAGAAGAAAAGGAGCTCTAACATCCATTTCATCACACTTCAAGTAAAAAAAACCATTAATTTCCTTATTCTCAAATGCGTTAGCTTCTCTAATCTCATTTATCTTCTTTTTTGTCAAGTTTCAATTTGAATTCTTGGTTTAGGTTAAGTTGAACAAAGTATATCTTAACCTAAGTACTTTTGTTTAAGGTTTAAAAATTCAACCACTCTAAATCCTTGACTTAAAATTCCTTCCTCAAGATTTATAAATAGCATTCTACCTAAATCTCATGTTAAAACTCATTATTTTGCTTAAGTTTGGTTCCTGTAAGTTTTTAAAGATATTGTATGAAATTGTGATATAAACTTTAAATAGTGAGTTTTATTAGTGGATCGAGTTATGTTAAAGTAGTCATTATAAATTTTGATGGATTGATTATATAATTGCATGTTAAAAATTGAGATTTAAGGTTAAATATGGTGGATGAACAATGATTTCTTAAAAAAATCTGAACATTATGATGCTATAATCAACTATATGGTTGACCATGCCCAGTAAAGTTACTCTTTGTACAGACATAATTGACTATAGCTTATTAGGATTGCTCTCGAAACAAATATAATCAACTATATAGTTGATTATGTCCAATAAAGTCACTCTATGAACCCTCATAATCGACTATATAGTTAATTATAGTTGTCAAAAAAATTTTCTAGACACCTATAATTGATTATATAATCAATTATTGCTTTATTTCCTTTCATTATTTTATGTTTCATGAATTCAAATGGCATTGTAACTTTTAGTTCATATACAATAAGTATCAATAATTTTAAAATGAATAATTAGAAGTGAAATGAGTAAGTAATAAAAGGGAGGAAGTTTCATGATTTGACCTTGTTATACTATAAAATATTTAACCTTGGATTTTAAGTTTTGTGTAGATTATAAGCCACTTATAGTTTGTTTATGTGTACATAATGATATGATTCCAAGGGGTTAATCATAAAGAGCGAAACTAAAAGGATCAAGAATGAGATTCAATAGGCTTATGCACACAAAAGAAAGAGTTTGGAGAGACTTCCCAATTGAAGATTGTGCATTTTGGTCATAAAGCGCTAAGTTTAATACCACATAGCCACTTGAGCATGTAAGCACCACTTGTGGGCTTTTTTAGGCTTAGGTTATGTTTTATTTTGTGTTAAGACATGATGAGCCTTTTCATGTATTAGTAGTATTTAATCCACTAGTTTATATTTTTACCTTTAGTTTCCTTATTACTTTAGTACATTTATGCTACCTATTATTAGGTTATAGTTAGTGTGTTAACTTTAGACCTAATTAAATCTAATTAAGCCTAACTATTGTAGGGTTTTATTTGATCTATATAATAAAGTGTGTTCTTTATGAGAATTCAAAATTAAGATTTTGAAAGTTTGAGTGAATAGTTATGGTTGCCTTTTGAGAGTATTTTTCTCTTTGGTTCTTGAAGAAACTTCCAAACTTATCAAAGGAATTCAATCTTTTATGCTATTTTCCATTACTTATCAAAGGAAATCATCTTTTGTGGTGTACATTCATCACTCATCACTTCCCTTTTTTTCATATTTGAAGTGTGGTGTGAATATCCTTCTATTTTTATTTTTTATTTTTGAATTTTAAAACATTTCTCAATATTTTATGGCATCACTCTTTCTAGATTTGTATCATTTGGTATCAATATTGCTAAATTATCGTCGTTTATATAAATATGAATACTTGTGTTACAAGTATAAAGTTGAAATGTTATTGTGATAGTTTTTGTTATGTTATTGATGTGAATCTAAAGGGAGTCAATCATATAGAAGTGAGATAGGAGGAGAGCTTAATCAAGTGCATTACAATTGTGTCACATCATCACTAAGTTGGTGCCACATCATTCCCACATCACCAAGGAGATGGTGTCATATCCATGCCATATAAGCCATTATCCTAATTAGCACCACTTCAGCCTTTATTTACAATTATTTAATGTTTTAGGCTTTAATTCAGCATTTAGGCCTTTAGTTCATGTTTATTTTACTTTAGATCATTTTAAAGCATTTTGATCTTTAGTTAATGATGAATGTATTCAGTCCTATTTTATTTTAAAACATTTACCATATTACTATGAGTAGTTTACCATGTTACTTAGAGTTATTTATGAGCCATTTTATTAGGTTTAGGTTGGTAGATTAGTTTTAGGCTAGTATACTATTTTTTAAGCCCATTTTCAATTAGAGTTTTAGAGAGCTATATAAGAAGGCTTATTCCTTATACAAATCAGATTTGAGATTTGGGAGTTAGAGAATTTAGCTGAGTGCCTTTCTTGAGTTCTAGAATGAACTTGTGACTTATCAAAGGGATTCATCCTTTGTGGTATTGATCTACACTAGTCAAGGATTCATCATTATGGCATGTTTTCTTCTTCACTCATCGAAAGATTTACATTCCTTTGTGGTATGTTCATCATCACTTATCGCTCTCATTCTTCATCGTTTGGAGTATGATGTGAATATCTTTCTATTTTTATTTTTACATTTGTTGAATTTTGGGATGATCTAACACAATTTTACATCATTTGGTATTCAGAGCAAAGTTCCCAAATTCAAGTTTCACTTTTTCTTAATTTTTTATCACTATTCATTTTACTATTAGTGTTCTATTCATTGCACTATTACACTAGTATTCACACAATTCATATCATAATTATTCATTTTTATCTGTTTAGATTTTTTTTCCTTTCTTTCCATTTCATTTTTTATTTAGTTTGTGTCAAATTTATGTGTTTTGATTCATCATTTCATCAAATTTAAGTTGTTCTTCAATTCTACCCTTTATATGTTTGATGAGTTATTCAAGTCAATTGGAAGTCTGAATTTGCTTTGATACTTAGTCACCTTCTTCATTTTTGTGTTATTTGTTGTTGTTAAGTTCAAATTTTGGTCCAAATATTTATGCTGACATATTGAATGAAAGGTGCATTGATTATGTTTATTAAAAGTTCAAAGTGAAGAAGTTCATCTTGCAATAACCAATTATCATATTCTAATAGCACAACATCAAAGTGCTATAATTGAATATAGTAATTGATTAAAGCAAAACAAAGAGCACTAAATTTGAATTTTGTAAAATACTCAATAAATGCTAAACTATTACTAGAATTGAAATTAAAGAAAATTCTGAATTGTTATGTCGAAGTAAAGAACAAAATGGAAAAAAAATAGCAAGAAATGAAAGAGAAAATCCAAGTTATTGAATCAAAAGGCAAATTAAAAAGAAGAGGTAAGAAAAACAAAGTGTTGAATTGTTGAAATAAAGTGAAACATTCAAAAGAAAAGAAGTTATTTGCTTTTTGTCATTGTTAGTTTTTCATATGCTCTAATCACTCTTAAACTTCTCATTTTGATATTAGTTGTTCATTGTCTCTTTCAATTATCCAAATTGTTAAATTAGCACCTTTTGTTATTTTGAGCCCCAATTTGTTCCCTTTTA
The DNA here is from genome assembly GCA_020226215.1 of Sindora glabra. Classification (NCBI taxonomy): domain Eukaryota; kingdom Viridiplantae; phylum Streptophyta; class Magnoliopsida; order Fabales; family Fabaceae; genus Sindora; species Sindora glabra. The sequence continues at coordinate 78,160,868 of CM035226.1, forward strand.
GTGAAATTTTTATTATTGAATCTTTGTTTTAAGTCTTGCTTGATTCTATATCTTCTTTAATTGTCTAATTCTATATCTTTGAGTCCTAGTTAGTTTCTATTCTTAGAATTTTTAATCTTATTTGATTCTTCATATTTTAAAACTTTGATTAATGGCATTAATTACCATATTTGTTGAATCCTATTTGGTTATGTCTCCTAGTTTGTAAGGAACCACAAGAAGGAAAAAGCAAATAAAGGCAATTGTGTGTGTGAGCTCATTTGAGGGTAAAAGCTAAAATTAGAGTACAAACATGAGTGTAAGTGTTCTAAAATAAATGAGTTATGAGATCTTGTGAAGTCCTTTATCTATGTAACCTTTCTCATAGGTTTATTATTTAAAGATGTTAGGAGGTAGTGGGAAAAACATTAATAGGTGCACATGAGAGGATTTGCTAGAAGCCATAAAAAAATCTAATGAGATGCTTAAAAGGCTTAAAAGTAGACAATCTTGAAAAAGCCAACATGGTGAGAGGCGTGAAAAAGAAAGAAAGAGATAGAAGACAAAATGAAAGATATATTGAAGAAGAAGGAGTTGAAAATAAAAATAAAAGAGTAAAAAAGAAAGAATGTATCATGATGATGTAAAAAGAAATGATAGGAGTAGAGGAGATAGGCAAAAAGTGGTGGAATAGCTTTAAATCTTCAAAGTGGCAAAAAGAAATTTCTTTTATTTCAAGGAAAGAATGATCCTAAAGCCTATTTAGAGTGGGAAAAGAAGATGGAATCAATCTATACTTGTACCATTATTCTTAAAAGACAAAAGTGAGACCTGCTACCTATTAATTTAGTGATTATGCTAACATTTGGTGGGATCAACTTAATTCAGCTAGAAAAAGAAAGGGTGTAAAGCCTATTGCTATTTGGGAAGAGATGAAGGCTGTTATGAGGGAAAAATCCATTCATGGCTACCACAATAGTTCTTTATGTAAATATTGGTAGGGAAATATTGAAAAGAATGAAGACAAAGTAGTTCTATACAAGTCTAAATCCTTCTCAAGAATTAAAGGAGAATCATCATCAAAGCCCAAAGAAAAAGTGTTTAAGAGAAAAAACAAAGTTGAAAAGCTTCAAATGCATTCCAAGGACAAGTGCTTCAAATGCTTGAAGCATGGTCATCATGCCATTGATTGTCCACTCAAAAGAGCATTAAAGACTCAAAAAGCCTTGGAAGAACAAACTAAGGAAGAAAGTGATGATTAAAAGGAGAACATCTTCCACATTAAATTCAACATTAAAGGTAATATGTATAATGTGATCATAGATAATGGAAGTTATGTTAATGTTGCTAGTACTTACATGGTACAAAAGTTGAATTTGCCTACTTTGCCACATTCTACTCCATACAAATTACAATGGTTGAATGGTAGTGATGGAATGAAGGTGACAAAATAAGTATTAGTTTCTTTTATCCTTGGTAAATACCAAGATGAGTTGCTATGTGATATTACTCCTATGAATGCTTGCCATTTATTGCTTGGAAGACCATGGCAATTTGATAGAAAAGTTACATATGATGGAATCCTCAACACATATAACTTTGAAATAAATGAAAGAAAAATAAAACTCAATCCTTTAACCTAAAAACAAGTATATGAGGATCAATTGAGGATGTAAAAAAAAAGAAAGGAAGAAGAAAAGAAAAATGAGATAAGAAAAGAATAGAAAAAAAATGAAAAAGAGAGAAGAAAATGAGAGGAAAAAAGAAGAAAATAATAAAGAGGAGAAGATAATAGAAAAAAAGTGATTGTGGAAAAGAAAGTGAGAGAAAAATTCAATTTAGAGAAAAAGAGAATGATTGTGTGGAAAAAGAAAGAAAATAAAATTTGAGAGTTTTTAGAAAAATAAGTGGGATAAAGAGTATTTTCTATATTTCTAGATCAATTGTCTTGTACAAGAAAGCTTATAAAAATACTAACAATTTTGAAATTGTTTTGTCAAATACTTGTAATATTGTTTTGAAAGAATCCCAAGAAGTGCTTCCAAGAGAATTTTCAAAAAAGCTACCTTATGTGAAAAGGAAAATGCCCTAATTAGAGCAAGGTAACAATATTGTATTAGTTAATATGTTATTTTGGAGGTATACTCTTATCTCTACTTTGCATAAAAATTTGTTAGATGTTGAAAACATTGGAATTTTGTTTATGAATGATTATGGTTTTCTTAGTAATTCACTTGATGTTGTTATTCCTTTAATTGATTTTGCTACTTTTTTATCTAGTGATGGTTTTTCAAATGTTGATGCTTATGGGGAAATGATTTTTGGAGATATTTTTAGGCATAATAGATTTTTGTGGGGGAAGAACAATTTGTGTATGCCTAAGAGATCTCTAAAGGATTTGTTTGGTAGAGAAGTCCAAGGATATGATTTAACAAAATGTTTTAGGTTTAAGAATACTTTTGATATTGTGCTTAATATGTTGTATGACCTTTATGTGTGCTCTAAATATGGTTTGAAAAAGGGATATCATCAAATGTGCTTAAGAAAATATGTTGAAGAGAATTTCAAAACAAAGCATGGTTTATATAAATAGTTAAATTTGATGCTTAGTTTATCTCTTGCACTAAGTACTCCTATAAACTTATTAAGTCATGTTTTAAATATTTCCTTTAATAGATGCATTTTGGTTTATTTAGATGAGCATTCTAAATATTTACAAAGTGTTTGCAAAATTTTAAGAAGTGAAAAGTTGAATGATAATTTTAAAGAATGTTTATTTTGCATGAAATGTGTTACATATTTGAGATATGTTATGTGTGGCAATGCAATCGAAGTGATTCAAGAAAAGGTAATTAAACAATGGCTGCTACCTACGTTTGTTAGTGAAATTAGGGCTTTCATGGATTGATTAACTTTTGTAGGAAGCTTATAAGGAATCATATTCTATGTGCTTTCTTTGACAAACTTGTTATTATTGATAATTTTATATGCTTGTATTAAATTGTTAAGTCTTATTTTATATTTGATCCAAGTTGTTGCTTATTGATGGCATGAGTGGAAAAGGAAGTGATCCAAATCTAAGGGAATCCCAACTACATCCTTATAGAGATAGTTCACTCTAAGTTTTGAGAGAGACAATAATTATTTTCCCAATTTGAATTCTTATGGTGAGTTTGTTGTGAATGTTTCTTTTAGTATTTCTAATCTTCCTTCTTTTGATATAGGTTTTGAAGATTCGAGGATGAATCTTTTTGAAAAGAAGGGGAATGATATGAATCTAAAGGGAGTCAATCATATAGAAGTGAGATAGGAGGAGAGCTTAATCAAGTGTATTACAATTGTGCTACATCATCACTAAGTTGGTGCCACATCAATGCCACATCAGCCATTTTCCTAATCGGTGCCACTTCAACTTTTATTTATAATTATTTGATGTTTTAGGCTTTAATTTAGCATTTAGGCCTTTAGTTCATGTTTAGTTTGTTTTTGGTCATTTTAAAGCTTTTTGGACTTTAGTTAATAATTAATGTATTCAGACCCATTTTATTTTAAAACATTTGCCATATTACTATGAGTAATTTACCATGTTACTTAGAGTTATTTATGAGCCCTTTATTAGGTTTAGGTTAGTGGATTAGTTTTAAGCTAGTTTGTTATCTTTTGAGCCCATTTTCAATTAGGATTTTAGAAATTTATATAAGGCAGCTTGTTTCTTATACAAATTAGATTTGAGATTTGGGAGTTAGAGAATTTGGCTGAGTGCCTCTCTTAAGTTCTAGAATGAACTTGTGACTTATCAAAGGGATTCACCCTTTGTGGTGTTAATTTTCACTAATCAAGGATTCATCATTGTGGCGTGTTTTCTTTTTCACTCATTGAAGGATTTACATCCCTTTGTGGCATATTTATCATCACTTATTGCTCTCATTCTTCGTCTTTTGGAGTATGGCATGAATATCCTTCTATTTTTGTTTTCACATTTGTTGAATTTTAGGATGATCCAACACAATTTCACATCAGCTATAAATTGTAAAATTAATGAAAATGATGATATGGGGGCATTGATACTTATATAATAACTCATGCACTAGATTCACATGCTCACTTATGAAGGGTTAAGGTTAACCCTAGAAGGACAAAGTAGTGGTTTTGAAGGATAAAGTTGAAAGGAGTCAAAAGGAGGATACTTATTTATTTGTTTGCAATTTAATTGCACTATGATTCCTTATGTTGAAAATTTCTCTTCTTTTTCTAATTGACCAAGTGTTACCTTCAAGGGTTATTAATCATATGAATGCTTTGAATAGTAATAGTAAAGTAGGTCAATTTATGTATTCCCTCGTTATGATTCATAATACAATATCTATTTTAGATGAAATTCTTCTTACTAAGTTACCATATTGATTTAACTTATCAAGACATGCCACCTCTTCTATTATAATAAGTAAAATGCCTTCCTATAAGGGTTCTTCCTATTTTCCATTGCAAATTTAGTAGCAAATGGAATGTTATAAGTGTAAGTTTTGAATATTTGTAACTAAACAAGATTAATTGGGCTAAGTTATCTTTGCTAGGGTTAGTGGCTGAGTACTAGTAGTATGTTGCTTAATTAGGTTAACTTATGTCAATAAGGGAATCATTAATATATATATTTATATATTTTATGGGGTGGAGCTACATAGAAAGCTCTAGATCATTTGCATTTTCAAAATAATTGAAACAATAACCAAAATAGTATTGAAAATAGTAGTCATATATAAGAGCACGGAAAATAAAGGATACATGTGAAAAATAAAATTTTTGGGAGATTGACACAGTGAATTGAAAACTTATAGAAATTTTGTTGATTTTCAAAGAAGACTTTTAAATTTTTTAAGAAAAAAAACCACAAATTTTGAAGGAAAAGAAGAAAGATGGTTACAAGATATTAAAGAAAAAAAAGGATGCAAAAGGCATTATTGAAACTTTGCTTAGGAGAATTTTGGGCTTAATTTTGGCTCGTGGTTGGCTCTATTATGAACTTGAGATTATACTACCCTTGTTACAACCTTATCACACTATTCAATGGATTTTATAATTGAATGCCATTATGCAAAATTTTTCAATATGAGAGAGCTATTCCAAATAGTGTAAAACTAGAATTATTACAATCTTTTTTACAAAAAAATAGCTTAACTAGCAAAAGAAAGAAAGAAGTAGATACATCCTTAAAGAAAAAGCTTTAATCCTTTCCAAACTTGCATGAATTCTTGAATTTGATTTTGCACAGATTTGAAACTTAATTTGAAATTTTCTTTTGAGTTGATTTGAAATCATCTTCAAATATTCTTGAATATTTACCATAGTGACAACATTTTGATGGAAAAGTTAATAAATATATAACTTTTTTTATCAAAGAGAGCATCTTGGATAATGACATAAAGATTGCTAAACATAGTCCTAAATAATGAGAGCATTTGGAATAGTGAAAGTAATTTGAATAATGTTTCCAATTATTGAATCTTTGCAAATAATCATTCTATTGAAATATTATCTTCATTATTATGTTATGAAGTGTATTCATAATACTAATAAACATATCTTAAGTTGAGAAATTCTTGATAATATTTATGGACTAATTCCACCATTTCTTCAATAACCTCATAATTGAGTGGTATTTTTGGAATATCATCATCATTAGTGATAATCTTTTGAAGCTTGTCCATTCCTAAAAGCCAGTAACTCATTGGTGGAGTATCTTGATATAAATTCCAAGCTATTTTTCAGGTTTATTTTAGTGATATTTCTGGAATATAATCATCATTAGTGACAAGCTTTTGAAAGTTGTCCATTTAGGGTATCTTGATATAAATTCCAAGCTATTTTTCAAGCTTAGTTAAGCGGTATTTCTAGAATATCATTTTTAGGCTCTAGCTACTAACAATTATTCTTGAGGGGGTTTGAAACATGACCAAGGGAACTCATTTTCTTGAAAAATAAATGGCTTAGTAATATAGTGTGAAATTCTAATAAAATGTTGAGTAGGGATAACCTTTCTTATTGAAGTCCATTTAAGCCATATAATTCTCACATAACCCTAACAATATTTATGTTTTTTTTAAACATTTGTAGCATAAAATTAAATTTTCCTTCCAAAACCTTTTATCTGATCAAGGTGTGAAATGATTATTTAATGAAGATGACTATAGTTAAATGAGGTTCTAGATGTTTTGGTTATGATATGGATATTTTTGAATTCTTCAAAATCAATGGTTACATAAGGAATACTATAAATAAGTTAATATTGACAATCTATATATTGAAAAGGATGGACTTTTTTTAACATTGAGGTAAGGGACTTTGTTATTTATATATTCATCTTCCCATGAAATAATTATTCCTGGAGGTCCCTTTTCAACTATTAAAGAAAGTAAATTGAAGATAAATTCTTAAAAATCACAACCTAATTTTTAAGATTTTAAATAAATATTTTCTTTAAGTTATTAAGGAAACATTTTTTTAGAATAAAGAATAAGATAATAAAGTCATGATCAAAAGGGATTGACTTGGATTTGCAAATATTGTTGCTTTTTTAAAATTTTGAAAATTTTAAACAGATATAATCAAAATGGTTTTGAAAAAGTGATCTTCTAGAAGGTTGGAAGGATGAAGATCCTTCTTAATTCAATTTAATCCCTATAAGAATTCCCTAGTAAGAAAATTTGAAAGAGAATTTTGATCACCTTTTAAGAATTCAATATCAAAACTAAAACAAGATAAAATAGCTTACGATCTTGTAAATATTTAGTTTGAATCCAAATTTTTTTCATCTTCTTGTAAAACGTCTTTTGCGGATTTACAATCAACTCATAATAAAAAACTTCTTATTTACTAAATCATCTTGAAATTTTATAATACATAATACTATAAATGAAAATTCCTTGGTGGATTACTTTTGAGAATAAATCTACCATCCTGAGTAGTATTTTACTACTTGCTCTTTATCTCCTAATTTTTGTTTGACAATTCTTCCATGACCTATATTTTAATGCATCTGCTTCAATTATTATAAAGGCTAAAGGATTTGATATTCCTAAGTGTGACAAATTTTGAACTATTGATTTTAATTTTTCAACACCCTAAGTCATTTCTTGATTTCATGCTAGAGGATCTTTTTTGAGTCTTTTAAAAAGAAGTTTGCCAATATGAGAAAAATTTGGAATGAATTTAAAAACATAATTAAGACATCTTAAAAGTATTTAAAGTTGTTTTTTTATCTTTTATTTCATTTGTAAATTTATTAGAAAATTCTATTGATTTGCTAATTGTGATGATTTCTCCTTAATAAATATCAAGGCTTAAAAATCAATCTTTTGTTTGAAATAACTTCATTTTTCTTTGAAATGCCATATGAAATTACAAAATGTTTATGGATGTTTGAATATTGTTTTAGTGAATTTGAAAGTATTAAAATATTATCAATATTATATGTGTATAAGGATTTAAAATATCATCCATTATAGTTTAAACTTCCAATAGAGCATTTTTAAGTTCAAAAGGCATCACACTCAATTCATAATGCCCAAATGGTGTGGTAAAAGTAGTTTTGTATTTATCTTTTTCTTTGATTTGAATTTGCCAAAATCCCGATTTCATATCAAGTTTTGAGAAAATTACTACACTTTAAAACATTCCTAATAAATCTTTTTTTTATTTATAGTTAGATATCTTATCTATTGAAAAACTTTATTAAAAGGTTTATAGTTAATTACTAACCTAAGGCTCCTTTTTATATTTTGGTTTGATTTTGAACATAAAAAGTTGAACAACCCTAAAGGGACTTACTGGGCTAAATAAATTTTTTATTTAACAAATATTGAATCTTTTTTTTAGCAATAACTTAACAATTCTTCTTTCATTTGAATGGGTCTTGCTTTTGTAGGAATATTTCTTGATCAAAATCTTTTTCATATGATAATGAGATCATATGTTACTTTCTATTCTAGAAAACATTTGAAATTTCTGCATAGGCCTCTTGAATGAACAATGTTTTGAACTCTTTTATTTGTTGTTGAACTTGAGGTTTTTCTAATGGTTATTCAATTTTCATATGATGAACTTCCTCTTATAGGTCATGAATAATTTTATTTTCTTTTCATTATATTGATAGAACATATTTTATTTTCTCAAATAACATTAGCATCTTTAGCTATTGGTGGCAAAACAAATTCAAAACACATATTATCATATTTTAAAAGGTAAATTCCTTTTGTAATAACTTTGAAAGGATATATTTGAGTTAAAAACAAAAAAGGTTCCTAAAATTATTGATTCATTCATTTTTTTTATTAGTACAAAAGTATTTTTGAAACAAATTCATTATTTATGTAGGATTTCCAAAGCAATTAGATAAAGATTCACGAACTCACTCATTTTTGCAAGCAAAGTGAGTTGTAATGCACAGAAGACTTTAATCCAATAATCTTGTAGAATAATCCTTAAATAATAGAAATGCCCTTAAATGCATGCCTAGGATCAACAACTAAGTTAGCACTATTAAATGTGAAAAGGAAATCTTGTTCACATTCTTTCTTGCATAATAAAGACATGAGCATAGCCTTGAATCAAGAACCAATATGTTCTTTGAAATTAGATGGTAGAGAAACTTTTCCTTTATTGTTTGTTATATTCATTATGTTTCATTATTTCAATCATATTTATAGATAATGCTAGGATCAATATGTTTCTTGATCTTGTACCAACATGTCTTTTTAATCATGAAATGACAAGTCTTTTAATAATAAACTAATGTGTCTCTTAATGAAAAACTATCATATCTTTTGAATATGAACCAATGTGCTTAGTTATTAGGAACCAACATGTCACCTAATCCAAATCAACATGTTTTTTAATCATGAAATGACATGTCTCTTGATCATGAACCAACATGTCTCTGAATCATAAACTAACACATCTTTTGACTGTGAACTAATATGTTTAGTCATTATAAATCAATATGTCACTTGAACTATTTCAAGGAATGAACACTAAAAGATATGTATCTTTCCTTAATAATTCAATCAAGTTTAATCGCGTGCAAACATTTCGATATTTATACTCTTTAGCTGAAATATTCTAATTGCTCCCACTAGCACCTAATGAAACTTGTGAGCACTTTAATTAATGAAACAACCCAAACATTACAAGGCTAAACTCATACAATTTTTGCATATTTGAAATAAATGCATGTGACCGTAGGCACAAATTGAGACCATCCCACAATGCAATGGTTAAATATTTATAGGAGACTTTTTTTTGTCAATCCAAAATTTATCCACTACTTTACAAGTAGACAAGGTCATTTGATAACCCACAAGTTATCAAGATAACCTTTGGGTTATCAAGTTAATGATCTTCCAATTACTAACTATGCCTATAATACCCTAAATCTAATTGATACATATTAGTTTGGCTACTTTCAATTAACATATCCTTGACTTATGAAAGATACCAAACAACGAATTAACTTTTCCTTCAAAAACATATAGCACTTGATTTTATTACACAAAATAATATGGTGCCTTATCAAGTACATATGATAACATCTATGTATTATCATTAGACTTTTTCCTTTTGTGCCATTGTTGAAAAACCTAAAACAATGCTTCTACCTAATCGAGTTCTTTCAAGTCGAATTGTCATAGCCATTTCAATCCCTTGTTGAAGTAGATTCAATCTCAAGCCATCAATAATGCTAATTCAAGGTGACTTATAAAAAAGCTTAAGTTGTTACAAACTAGAAATTATAACATGTAACAAAATAAGGCATATTTGTTACCAGATGGCATGTCATCAAAGTAGTGAACTATGCTTATTCACTTAAGTAGTCTAATCCCTGGTCTTACAAAGAATAGAGTCAGATTGCTTATGTAAGAGAACCAATCCTCAACCTATGTTCAACATACCTTAATTATTTGTTAGGAAGCCAAAGCCTAGAATATATATAAAAATGATTGAAGAATTTTCATTATAATAACACAAAAAGCAATACATTTTTCAAACATAGTTATATGTAAATGAAAACGGAAGATGTATAGATGTCAAAGCTATGATCTATGGAATCTCATTACCTTAACATGTTTTGCAAACAAAGTAAGTGGATGTCATGACCCAATTGTTGGGAATTCGGATTATCATATGCAGCGAAAATTCAAAATTTGATCCGAATTCTACCTAGGATCTATACAAAAAGCATAAATCAATGATTAGGGTTTTACCTATTGGGCACTCGTGTTTCTACTGATTAAAACTTAAGAGCGGATGAATTAAATGCCGGTCGGAAGGTACAACGTCTCTATGGTATCCACACGAAGTGAACAATGACCTCTCATCCTCTACGAATCTGCTAGGATGCATTTTTCTCTCTAGAAATTAGGATTGGATATTTTCTAAGTGATTTAGGGTTTGTATGGAAGCTTTGAGCATGTGCCTAATGTGCTGCCCTCAAGCCCCTTTTTATAGAACTTAGGCAAGCCACAATCTTAGTCCTACTAGAATAATGCTTCTAAAATCCTAATCACACTTAACAACTCATTTTATCCTTATCCTAAAGATAATGAGGAGAGATAGGACTTATCTATTAATTATCTAAAATTACATAATATTATCTCATAATATAAATATCTTAATATTAGATAATTGCATATAGTTATCAAATATCAAAATAATATTATCTCATAATATATTTATCTAATATGTGATAACGTAATTATTTGATATTACTTTAATATCACGTAATATATATATATATATATTATGTGAATAACACATTATTATTCTTAATAATAATATATATATGCATGAAAATAAGTCCAATTAATTGGGTATTAATATAATTAAAGTCCAATTAATTATTGTTTTATTCTTACTCCTTTTGTGTGATCTTGTAGGTTCTTACTACGTTGACAATGATTCATTATTGAGCCATAGACAGTGAGCGGTATCTAGTAATACATCACTGTCACTTAAGTAGTAAGAATGTCTGTGATTCGACATCCACCTAATACATGATCAACGCTTTGCATCATAACCTTTTTGTAATAATATCCAAATTGAACTGGAAGCATGGAATGTGTCATCCTTGTCAATGTTCAATTTATATTTCTTGATACTAAGTAGATTTAAAATAAATGTTAATATCACATATTAATCCAATTGAGCATGGCCATGCATTTCTAAGTCTCACTCAATCAAGGGGCCCAAGGATATTTCTCTTTTATACAAGAGTAACAAAATCTCATCTACATCACTCACTTCGCTCTGCACGATTCATGACACACCTAATTAATGCCATATTCGTCATCCTGATCAAAGGTGACATAGGATAATATTAAAGTGAGTAATTCCTCATGTAGGAAATTGTAGTGACTTCAGGTCAAAGGTTTATGTGTATTTGTGATCATATGAGAATAACTTATGACACATCTATCCATGCAATATTCTCATAGTGGGTCAGTCCAGTACATTGTTCACTAATAATGTACTCATGTATTGACTTGATATCACATATCCATGATTCGTAATCATTAGTCATTATATATGTTAGTCTCGATGTATTATTACTATCCTTTTCATAATAATACTTAACTAGGGGCATTTTAGGAATAACGAAGCTATTTCAAGGATAATTATTATATTAAGTTATAAATCGTGCAGAATAATAATAAAATTATAAAAATAAAATATAATAATTAAATTGCCTAAAATAAAATATAATACATTGTGTATTACTTTAATCATCTATATGATTGGTTCCTAGGACACACACTAACACTAATTTTGATCATGATCAGCGTGGATCCTAATACTAGCTTCCAGAAGCATTAACATTATTTACTCTTAATCATTCAATGAAAGTCTTCTTATTTTCATGGAGATTTAAATTATATTGTAATGTTTTTTTAAAAAATGAATAGAGTCTCTTCTATTTTTAGACACTTCTCAAGGGTCACATACCCTAAAATACAAAACTTGTATATATTCTCAAATGTGATAAATATGATAGCATCATATACATACATAATACTACATAATTATAACATATATATAGATAAATAATTTAATACATCATATACTAAATCATCATAATTTTTAACTTATTTTTAATCCTAATATGACTATCAAAATCCTTTAACAAGGTAATTTTCATTCTTCATGGATGTAAGTTGAAAACATTTAAAATAAAATGAAATGAGTTACAAAAACTTAGTGAGGCTGCATATATACTTGAAAACATATATGTGTTTTGCCTAAATGGTGGTGCTATAAGTTGGAAAAGTTCAAAGCAAGAAATAGTTGCCGATTCTACCATAGAGGTTGAGTATATTGTTGCATCTGATGCAGCCAAAGAGGTTGTTTAGATCAAGAAGTTCATTACTGAACTTGGAGTTGTTCCTAGCATTGTAGACCCAGTGATTCTTTATTGTGATAATAATGGAGCAATCACACAAGCTAAGGAACCCAAATCTCACCAACGATCCAAACATATACTTCGGCACTTCCATCTCATTCGTGATATCATTGATAGAGGAGATGTGAAGATATGCAAAGTACTAACACAAGATAACATCGCCGACCCACTGACAAAGCCTCTGGCACAGCAGAAGCATGATGGTCACACTAGATCCTTTGGTATTAGATACATGGATGATTGGCTCTAGTGCAAGTGGGAGATTGTTGGTGTATGCCTTGAGAGCCAATCATAGGATGATTGTATAAGCATACATTGTATTATATTTTCATTATTTATATGAGGCACTTTCAGATTATTATTTCTCTGCGTTAAATAAATAGATATAGTAATTTATCCTTAGAGTAATCATTTCTTAAACAATACTCTTAAATGTCCTTAGTCAAGTATCATTGTAAAAAGGATAACAATGATGCATAGAGACTAGTATGTTGGTTAATTGATATGAGATATCAACTCAACATATAGGTACATGTTAGAGAACAATTGTACTGAACTGACCCGCTATGAGATTGCTACATGGATCATCTTATGAGTGTCATAAGCAACTCTCATAATGACAGTGATGCATATGGTCTTTTAACTTGAAGTCACAATGGTTTCTAACATAGTTAGTTATATGCTTTAACACTGTCTAACGTTAACTTTAATGGGTTAACTTTGAAGACTGTGATTGGGTATACTACTAATTATGTAGAGGAATATGAGTGATGTAGATGCGATTTTATCCCTCCTTCTAAAGGAGCAATATCTATAAGTCCTTTGATTGAGTTTGACTATGAAATGCATGGCCATGCTCAAATAAGTCAACATGTGATGTTAATCTCATTTGCTTCTTTTTGGTCAACTCATTAATCAAGAAACATAGAGATCGAATTATAAAGGGGATGACACTTTCCATGCCTTAAGTTCGATCTAGATATCTAGGATAAAAGGGGACTTGATTGCGTAGTCACTGAAAGGTTATATTAGATCACTGACATTCTCATTACTTGGGTAGTAATGATGCATTGCTAGATGTCGCTTATTGTTTATGATTCTAAAATATGATTTTAGGATCATTACCAATGTGATGGGAACCTATTAGGTCACACACAAAGAACGAATCAAAATTGGAATTGGAGCAACATAATTAGAAATTCTAGTTGGACTATAATTTCTAATTAATGAAAGGACCAATTAGATTGGGCCCTTTTGTTAATGTTATATTTCTTAAGGGCCAATTATTAATTAAGTCATAATATTGGAGCTAATTAATAATCAGCCCATAATACTCGCCTCTCATTAGGGTTTTAGTGGGTGTCTATATATACAAGATGCTGTTCACGCTCAAATAGATCAACATATAATATAGGAGGCATTTTTGAGAGAGAGAATAAATAGGAGACATTAAATACCCTAGTTTGCTAGCATAAACTTGCAAGGAGAGAGATTCCATCCAACCTATCTTTTGGCTGGATTTTTGAGATTGTTCTGTGTGGATACCATAGAGGTGCAACCACATCAAATGTTGCACTTATGATCTGATTCTTCTGGTTTCAATTCTGGTTTGTGATCTGGAGTGTGGATTGGATTGGAGAACTGGACAGAAGTAGATCAGATTTGCTGTGTAGCTGACAGTAGATTATTTGTCGAAAGGTATAAATCCTAATCCCTAATCTATGGTGTCCTAAAATCGCATGGATCCTTAGTGGAAATCGTGCAAAATTTTTAATTCCGCTGTGCATGTATGATGTGCGATTTCCAGCACTAATCATGTGCAAACTAGAAAATAATAGTGAACTTATTTCCTAGATTTCTGAGATATACGAATAAGCCTCAAATTAAATATTCACCTATATATAGCTTGGATTTCATACTTCATAACACAAGTCATAATAATCTCAATCATTCATTAGCATATGATATCGTCACTATATCACACACAATCCATTCTGGGTAATTATCACATTCATAAACAACTATTAAGGCTCAATCACAATTAAATTATCATAATCATGTTCTTGCCATTATGTCAAATAATAACATTCAAGCTCAAATAGATCTCAATGTCATATTGATTTATAACAAATAATATAAATGCATTCACTTTTTAACTTTTGGGTCAATCTTATATCCTTCACAACTGTTTACCAAGCATTTTCCATCCAGTTTTTATATCATTATCTTCGTCACATTTTTCATTTTAATGCCACACATGACATAATTCATAATGTAATAAATTTAGTAGAATAAGCTTTATAAATCATAGCTTTAATACCAATTTCATTATAGACAATTACTTATCAACACAGAGCAAACATCAACATATAATGATATCTATATAGCCTCATTGCCATGCCCTCTTGCATGGTTACAACACTTGTTCACATTTTAATACAATTCACACTATAATTTCTAGCATACAAGTGACAAAGAGAGCTTAATCACAAGCATTTAACAATAAGTAGAAATATTACCATGATTTTTAAGCATTATTAATCCACATTCACCTAATACATATACATATTCATAAACTAATGTTCTATCAATCATAGATACCATATAGTAGTATTTTGCCATAATGGTGCCTTTATGAGCTTACTCATGAATAGATATATGTGGATATGTAATTTGTATCATTAGTAAAAACAAATATAATTCATAACATTTAAACAATCTTATTAAAATATTAATCTATGGTTAGAAATATACTCACCTGGTGTGATCGCCTAACTGCTTTAAGGATTCCTAACTATTTTGTTTTCACTCTCTATTTCTTCCTATTTCACAATTTATGATAATAGATTATAATCATAAATATTGGTGTCACCCACTTTCTTTCCAAACTTTCTATTTTAAGTTCTAATCATGATATAGTTATATTTTTACTATCTCGAATCGTACTTTGCCAATTTTTAGAACTAATACATTAATCAAAGGCTCACTATAATATAAAGATTTTTAGATTATGATCATATAAGTAAATTATTAAAACTTAAAGATTTGAAAGGATTTTATTCATAAAGACACCATTTATTTTATTTTCAGCCCTTATGATTTCACATCCAAATCATGATACACTAGTACTCCATGTTATCAACTCATTTTTAAGATTAACTTTTATTTTAAATATGTCATTATGTAGGGATTTTCATATTGAAACCATATAAATGTAAATATTAGGACTTATAGCTTTAAAAGACTTATTTTATACCACTTAATTATCCTAAATTATCATTTTCTTTATTTTCAAAGTTATAATCGAAAAACTATAGATTCTCCTAAATGGAAAATTTTTAATCGAAGCATAAAATAGGAAAAACATTAGGACTTCATACTTGAAGAAAGCTTTGGTCACATAATTATATAAAACTATAATCTTATATCTTCAAGTTACAATTCAAGTTTCTTAAAGTAGATATATATATGTATAATGTATTTTTCTTCTTACCCACCTAAAAATATGGAGATTCATAATAAAAGAACTTTAATAACATTTTATAGCATAGAATCTTATTTTTCCTACACCCTGATCATTTATTCAAAATTTAAAAAAATGGAATTTCTTGGATCCTTCAAAATATTAAGAAATAATGTTCTTTATTTACTTCAAGTATGTTATTCGAGCAACTTACAATATTAAAAATATACTTTTCTCATGTATTAGCACATATATCAACAGCACATAATGGATTTCCCTGATCTCATATACATCTAGTAAAAATATAAAGGTTTTAGTACCTAAAATGGCTTATCATAATTTATAGAGGTCATTGGCACTTTGCCAGTGCCAAAAAATAATGGGATCACCCAATAACATAGTAACCAACTTTTGAGTTTTACAACCACTAGTGTTGCAAATTGGAACCTCCATTGCTTTTCGAGCTTGCTATAGCTAAGAGGGAGCATGCTAGAGGCTCAAAAAGTGTATAGTGGCTAGAAATCAATAGTAATGATAATAAGAGCAAAAAGGCTAATAGAGTTGCTTTGATCCACCCTTAACTACTATTCACAGCTTCTCCTTCACAGTTAGAAGTTAACATTGAATGGAGTTAGCTATGACATGCAATAATAAGTGAGAGGAAGGCAATGACAATCAAGAAAAGGAATAGCGAAGGAGGTTTATTGGAAAAGAAAAGCTTATTGCTTTTGATGCCATGACTTATGGCTCTCCGCCTAACAATACCCAATTCGATGCTAAATAAGAGGCCACCTATAGAAGTGGGCATTAGCCAGACGTCTAGCAACTTCCAAGTAGAGAAGTGATGTGGAGGAAAAGAAAGAGAAAAAAGGATGAGAGAGAAGGAGCTAAGGTAGAGAGAGAAGAAAGAAGAAAAAAAGGAAAAAAAGAAGAAGGAATAGTTGAATAAGCGATAGGAGAGGAAAAAATAGCTAGAAAAAGAAAGTAAAAAGGAAAAAGAAAAAGATAAAAAGGAGTTATGGGTTTTATTCCCATGTTTCTCACACGTGAGCTTAATTCCTATTATGTAATCTTGACTGTGTACTTCCAATTTCAACTAATCTTAGCCATTAATTCATTTCAAAAATCATTTTCATAAAATTGATCTTAACTCAATTATTTCTAATCTTCCTCTAATGCATATATATATGCTTGTAATAGCCTGATAAATTTAAAATTTCTAAAATAATTATTTTAAAGTTATACAATTCCTAAAAATAACTTATTAAATACAAACAATTTATTTCATAAATGCTTGCATCCTTATTCATTAGACTTATTTTCATCTTACGAGAAATCCCTTGTAAAAATTATTTTAAGCTAGTCTTGAATTAATAATGACCATATGAAAAAAATAAATATAAATATATTTCAAATATTATTATTAGTATCATTTTCATATTTCCAAAACTTTTAAAAAAGGAAAAGAGATTGAAAACCAAATATTAACCACATAAATAAAATAAATATTTACAAGCATTGAAATTTATAAAGCTTTAATTATTAGCCCGGGGTATTACTATTATAATGGAATAAGTTTATTTAAATGATTCACCACCATTTGACTTATAGGAATGTATTCCATCTACATGTTCTTCCTTTCCACTAATTGCAACTCAAATATTATTATAACTTATATGCTTAGTCTCTCCATGATACTTTGAATCCTTAATGTAAGTCAAAGCTACCACATTGTGTTAATAAATGAAAACTTGCTTATCAAATGCCCCAACACCTAAAAAATACAAAGGAACTAACTAACTTATAAGTCATCTTGCATAAGTGCTTTAACTACAAACTCAACCTCTATCATGGATAATACCATGCAAGTTTATTACTTAATAGAAAAATAGAACTTAATGTAGCCTTGTACTCATCCCTATCTTTTTCCCAATCAACATCCATGTGGCCTTGTAATTGTAAGTTACCCATTTGGTAACTCTAACCAGTAATCTTTGGTAACCTTTAAAGTGTCTAAAGACTTACTTTACGCAATTCCAATGCTTTTGGATAAGATTAAATAAATACTTACCTTAAAAGATTCATTTCTTGGCTAATATTGGGTCATATATACAATATAGCATACACTAGACATCTAATCGTTTTAAAGTATGAAATATTTTTCATTTCCTTTTTCCATTTGGGAATGCTTAGACAAATTGATCCAAGAAACTTATAATTGTAGGCTAAAGGGGTATTCATATCCTTAGAATTATGCATATTTGCAAGGTTCTAATGCTAATAAACCTTTAAACCTATCCTTCAAAATCTTAACTCCAAGTATATATGTAGGCTCACCTTAAACTTCATATTGAAGGTATAAAATAACCATTTCTTGGTAGTATGCACTAACTCTAAGTTATTGCTAGCCTAGTAGAATGCCACCCCTATAGAGTGAAATAATTGCAAACTTATTCTTTTTAAATGTACCAAATATGCATAATGGTTCTCATCAAACATCTTGAAAATAAAGTGATGTGATCATAGGAAGGGTAATCATAAAGAGTAAATCTAAAAGGATTAAAGATGTGACTCAAAGAGTAGACTTGAAGCCTATGGATGTTATTTAGAGATAATTTAAGCATTTTATTATATTGCATTATTTTGTTTAAGATTTTTAGGCTTATTATTTTCCTCTATATTTTGGCTAATTATCTTAGCATATCATTTTAAACATTTAACACTTTATTTGCTACCCATTTTTAGGATAATTAGTATGTTAACTTTAGGCCTAAGTGAGTTCATTAAAGTTTAATTAGGTTAATTGACTTGTTAACTTTCTATTTTATATAAGGAGGATTGTTCCTTATAAAATGGAGTTTTTAGTGAAATAGAATTAGTTTGTTACCTTCTTTGTGAGAGTACGATTCTTTTTTGAGTTCTTGAATGAAATTGTGACTTATCAAAAGGATTCACCCTTTATGATATTGATTTTCACTTATCAAGGATTCATCCTTGTGATGTGTTTCTTCTTCACTTATAAAAAATTTTTCATCCTTTGTGTTATGTTATTCATCACATATCATTTCTATTCTTTCTTTTCTAAAGTGTAGCATGATTATCATTTTATTTTTGATTTGATTTGCTGAATTTTGGAATGATCCATTAGTTAAATTCCTATTATTTGATATTAATGCTTCCAATTTCACATCATTTGTAATTCAAAGCAAGGTATCCTAATTTTTATGTTTTCATTTCATTCCAATTTTGCTTTTGTTTTTTATTTAATTTTCATTCTAATTTTATCT
The DNA here is from genome assembly GCA_020226215.1 of Sindora glabra. NCBI lineage: Eukaryota > Viridiplantae > Streptophyta > Magnoliopsida > Fabales > Fabaceae > Sindora > Sindora glabra. The sequence continues at coordinate 78,180,045 of CM035226.1, forward strand.
AATTTTTTGTTTGATATTGTATCACTTCAATTAGTGATGCTATGTCTCTTGTCGATGCTGAATAAATTGAAAATCATTCAATTAGTTTTGCTTTACTATTTTGCCTTTGTTTTGTCTTGTTTTATTGTTAAATTTTGCATCTTGTTTGTGTACTATTTGTCGCATTTAAAGTTGTTGTCACCTTTATTCCTATTTAAATTTATGTTATGCTATAATTTTCAACTTTGCTATTGTCATTTTATGCTTTTCTTCAAATTGAGTCCATTGACCAAAGTGAAATCACATTTTATTGTAAATCGATGGCCTTTGTTAATTATTTGTCAATCTTATTTTAATTTATTTGTTGATTGTTGATCATGTCTTTGTTATTTGTGTGGTACTATCCTTAACTTTTGTTATTCCATTTACTATATGTCATTAGTGTATCAATAATTGCATCTTTGAATTGTTACTCTTATTGATCCATTTAACTATTTTGTCTTTTCAAATAATGTTATCTCAAGTCCATTTGTTATTTATTCTATTATCTTAATTAAGTGTCTTTGTGATCATGTATTACTTATTTTCATTGACTTTATTTTGGTTCTATTAATTTGTTTATGTTGTATTGGACCATTAAAGTCATTTGAATTTGTTGTTGTTAATGTTATTTGTTTATCTAACTCTTCTTGTGTCTTTCATTTGCATCTTTAATTTTTTTGGTTTAGTAATTAGTTCTGTTTCACGTCATTGTACTGTGTTATGCTAAATTGGTGTTTAATAATAAAAGTAAAGGGTTGAATGAGTATTATAAAAAGAAATAGTATTAGTGTTAATTACTGCTTGTTGTTTTGTGTTTAATTATGGTGCTTAAGTAGTTTTGAGATTTGAGTGCTATAAAACAAATGGGGTAATGTTGTGTTTGAGCTTATGTGTGAGAAGTGATATATAAAAGGAGGTAGAGTGCTTGAAAGTGGAGTTAAAGTATTAGGGGGAAAAAGTGGAAGCCAAAAGAGAAGAACAAAAGCAAAAACAAAAGCTAATAGTTGAAAAACCAAAACGAAAGAGAAAACAAGTGGAAAAATAAAAGAAGAAGGGAAAAAAAGAACGAGGATGATTAAAAGGTGATTTAGAAGAATAAAAGAAAGAAAAGAAATGAAAAGAAATAAATGAATTAAAAAAAATGAAAAGAAAGAAAGATTTAAAAGAACAAAACAAGTGTGATTAGTGAAAAATAAACAAAAGTTGGCACTAGTGATTGAATGCACAGCTAGTATGCCATTTTGAGTGATTGAATGCTCATTTTATAGCTTGAATTTCCATTTCAAGTCATTCTCCAATATGCTAAAAGTGTTTGAGTTCCTTGTTTTGTCCTAATCCTTATTTCTTTTCCAATTCTCATCTTTAAGTCTTTTGTTATCTTTGAATCTATTTTGGTTACAAAATCCTTGAGTTATTAAGTCATTCTTGTCTTAATCTTTGAGTTTTAAGTCTTTATTTTTGAGTTTTGTTTATTCCCTTTCTTAAATTGTTTGATTTTTAATTTTTCAATCCTAGTTAATACCCTTTCTTTAAAGTTTTACTTGTTGAGTATTAGTTAGTTTCCTTTAAATTTTTATTTATTGTTTATCTAAATGTCTTATTAGATTCTTCAAGTTGTGTGAACCTTGATTGGTAAAATTGATTACTACACTTGTTAAATCTTATTAGTTATGTCTCATTAGTTCTTAAAGTACCATAAGAGGGAAAGAGTGAAAAAAGGAAAAAAGTAAGAGTGTATGAGATCATTTGAAGGTTAAAGCCTAAATTAGAGTGCAAGTATGAGTGAGTGCCTCTATATTGAGTGAGTAGTGTGCTCTTATGAGATCCCCTTTTTTTATCTAATATTTTCTTATAGGTTTAAGGATGTCAAAAGGTAGTAGGAAAAAAAATGATAGGTTCGCATTAAAGGATTTGTTACAAAAACTTATGATAATGAATATGAGACTTAGTGGGAATGAAGGCAGGCAATGATATGAAATTGGAAATGTCGAACCAAATGATATGAATTTATGTTGGATTGTCTTAAAAGTTAATAAATCTAAAAAATAAAAATAGAATGATAGCCACGCCATGCTCTAGAAGAGGAAGAATAAGAGTAGTAAGTGATGATATATATATTATAAAGGATGTAAATCCTTTAATTAGTGAAGATCAAAGCCAAAAAAAGTAAATCCTTTTGATAGATCACAAGTTTATTCAAGAACTTTAGAGAGAATACATTCTCACAAAATGTGCTTAGCCAAATTTTTAATTGGCTAAAAGCTCCAAAATCTTAAAATATCTTATCTCTAAAAATTATAGTTTAATTTGGTATAAAGAACAAGCTTCTTTATACAACTCTCTAAAACTTTAATTGAAAATGGGCTTAAATAACACCACAAAGAGTGATACCAAATGATTTGAAATTGGAAGCATTGATACCAAATGATATGATTTATGTTAGATTATCCTAAAATTCAACAAATCTTAAAATGAAAATAAAATGATAGCCTTGCCATGCTTTGGAAAAGGAAGAATATGAACAATAAGTGATGATGAACACACCAAAAGGATACAAATCCTTTGATTAGTGAAGAAAAAACACACAACAAGGATGAATCCTTGATTAATGAAGATCAACACCATAAAAAGTGAATCCCTTTGATAATTCACAAGTTCATTTAAGAACTTAAAAAAGAATACACTTTTACAAAAGACACTTAACCAAATTTTCAATTGTCTAAAAGCTCTGAAATCTCAAAATCTCTAATCTTCAAAATCTATAATTTGATTTGGTATAAGGAACAAGTTTTCTTATATAACTCTTTAAAACTTTAATTGAAAATGGCCTTAAATAACACCAAATTGACCTAGAACTAATTTACTAACCTAAACTCAACAAAAAGGCCATTAAATGACTCTAAATAATATAGTAAATTACTCATAATAAAATGGTAAATATTTTAAAGTAAAATAGGCCTAAACATATTCATTCTAAACTAAAACCCAAAATGCTTTAAAATGACTTAACATAAAATAAACACAAATTAAGGTCTTAAATGCTAATTTAAAGTCCAAAACATTTAAATAATGACAAAATAAGCTAAAGTGGTGCCAATTAAGATTATAACTGATGGGGCACTAATATGGTACTATCTCCTTGATGATGTGGCAATGATATAGATTATAGTTAATGTGGCACTATCTCCTTGATGATGTAGTGGTGATGTGGTGCTAATTTATTGATGATGTGGCATAGTTCAATGCACTTAATGAAGCTCTCACCCTAACTCACTTTCTTGTAATTAACCTCCTTGAAATCACATCATTCCTCCCCTCTTCGAAAAGATTTGTCCTTAAATCTTTAAAATCTATATCAAAGGAGGAAGATTAGAAATATAAAAAAAAGCACTCATACCAAACTTACTATGAGGATTCAAATTAGGAAAATAGTTATTATTTTTTCAAGACTTAGAATGAACCATCTTCACTTGGATGTAACTAGAATTCCCTAGGATTTGAAAGGTTTCCTTTCTAATTACACCATTATTAAAAATAGCTACTTAGGTTAAATACAAGGTTAGCAAAATTAGGACAAGTAATTAAAAATAATGGTATGATTAGAGTGTAAAAATTCTCACGAGCTTATTACAAAAACTAGCCAAACTATAAAAGCTCCTATTCTCACTAAAAGATTTAGAAGGAGATCATTTTTTAATCATCTTATATTTTTGTCCACCTACCTTTATGTCCTTACCACACATAATCACTTTCTTTTTTCTCTTTACTTTCTTTTTCACAATCATTTTTTTCTTTTCATGACTCTTATTCTTTTTTACTATTTTCCCCTCTCCATTACTTTCTTCATTTTTCCTCATTTTTCTCTCTTTTCATTTTTTCTTCTCTTTTCTCATCTTTTTCTCTCTTTTTCTTCTTTTCTTTTCTTTTGCATTCTTAATTGATCATTATACACTTATCTTAGGGTTAAAGGATTGAGCTTTATTTTTTTTCATTCATTTCAAAACTATACGTGTTGAGGATTTCATCATGAGTTACATTTCTATTAAATTGCCATCATCTCCAGAGCAACAAATGAATAACATTCATAAGAGTAACATCACAGAGCACATCAATCTTAAGTATTTGCTCAAATGTAAAGGAAACTAACATTCAATGGTATGAATGATCATGTTCCAAACATTGAAGTACTTGTCCTTAAAATGCTTTAAATACTTTTCAACTTTATCTTTACTCTTAAACACTTTGCCATTAGACTTAGATAAGGATCTCCCTTATTTCTTGACAATGCCCTTAGATACTTCTTTCTTGGATTTGAATGAAGAATGGGTCTTGTACTTCTTATACTTTTATTTTCCTTGTTTTCAAACTTTGTTTCTTCTTAACATGAAGGACTTTTCTTTCTAGTGTTATTAAGACTATAATCATCCTTATCTCTCCTTTGTCTATCATCTTCTTTTCTCTCACTCTTCTTTTATTTCTTCTATCATCCCTTCTTTTATTCTTTTTAAACTTATCATGATATACTCTTTCTCTTTTACTCCTTTTATTTTTATTTTCAACTCTTTCTTTTTCAATACATTTTCACTTTATCTTCTATCTCTGTCACCATGTTAGCTCTTTTGAGATTATTTACTTTCAAGCCTCTTTTTAGTATTTCATTGGATTTTTTTATTACTTGTAGCAAGTCCTCCTATGTGCACCTATCATTATTTTTCCTACTACTTTCTAACATTCTAAAATGATAAACCTACAAGAAAAGATTAAATATAAGAAAGAACCTCATAAAAGCATATTACTTACCTAAGTTAGAGGCATTCCCATTAATATTTGCAATTTAATTTAGGCTTTTAGTCTCTAATAAGCTCACACCACTCTTGCTTTTTGCATTATTTCCCTCTTGTAGTTCTTTAAGAATTGGGAGATCATAACCAAATAAAATTTAAACAAATGCAATAATTAATATCACCAATCAATGTTCACACTATTGAAAGGGTCTAACAAGACAATTAGAGAATCAATAAATGAGAATTTCAAGAAGAAAACTAATTAAGACTCAATAATGAAAATTTTAAAGAAAGGAAACTAGGACCCAAAATAATGGAAAGAATAAAATAAGGTAATAAGAAGTGCTAATTAAGAACGCAAGTAATTTGCAAAGACAATGAATAATTAATGTCAAAATGAAAAGTTTAAAGGTGATTACAGCATATCAAGAACAAACAATAATTAAAAGTAAACAATTCTTTCTTCTTTGAATTTTATTTCACTTTATTTTTAATAATTCAACATTTTCTAATCTTTTTGGATCTTTTAGCTTTCTTTTTTATTTTTTTGATTTTGATTTTTTTTCACTTTTTTCTTTTTTTTTTCAACTACATTTTGCCTTTTGTAGGCCCTCTTCTTTGTAAGTTGGATTTTTTATTAGCTTACTTGAATTTTTCCCTTTTTTTTAAAATTTTTATTCTTCTTCTTTTTCACTTTGTTCTTCATTTTCGCCATACCAATTCAACACTTGTTTTGAAATTAAATTCCAATAATAGTTTAACACTTGGTTATGCTAATTATAAAAGTATTTAATATAATTCAAATTTTGGTTACTCTTTTACTTTGCTTTAATAATTACTATATTCTTCTATAGCACTTAGATGTTTACTATTAGAATATGGACAATTGCGTTATTATGAGCCAGACTCTCTTCATTTTAAACTTTTAACAAACATATTCAATGCCACCTTTATTCATTAGGCCAATAATTAATTTGAACCAAATTTTTGAGGTTAAACAGTATGAAACAATACAAAATAGAGAAGGTGACTGATTATCCACAATAAATTCCAGATTTACAATTGATTTGAACAATTTATCAAACACCCAGGAAGCAAATATGAAGAACAATCAAATTGACATAAAGTTGAATCAAAACACAAGAATTTAACACAAACTAAATTAGAAATGAAATAGATACAAATAATCAAAATCAAAACAAGGTTGCAATGACGGAAATTATCTAAATTGGTGCATAGTAACATGAATAGTCACTAGAAAATTGGGGAGAAATTCAACTTGAATTTAAGAACCTTGCTCTAAATACCAAATGATGTAAAATTTGGAAGCAATAACACTAAAGATATGAATTTGTGTTGGATCATTCAAAATTCAATAAATTTTAAAAATGAACATAGAATGGTAGTCATACCCACACTCCGAAAGAGGAAGAATAAGCAGCAATAGGTAATGATGTCCATAACAGGATGCAAATCCTTTAATTAGTGAAAAGAAATATGTCATGAGGATGAATCTTTCTATTAGTGAAGAATAGAACCACAATGAGTGAATCTCTTTAATAAGTTTTAAGTTCATTCAAGAATTTAAAAGACGAACATTGCTTTCACAAAAGGCACTCGGCCAGATTTTTAATTATCTAAAAGCTCTAAAATCTCAAAAATCTTTGGTCTTTAAAATCTGTAATTAAATTTGGTATAAAGAACAAATATCTTTATATAACTCTTTAAAATCTTAATTGAAAATAGCCTTAAATAGGCCCTAAATTAATTCACTAACCTAAATCTAATAAAAGTGCCCTTACATAAATTCAAGCAATATAATAAATTACTCATCATAAAATGATAAATGTTTTAATGCAAAATAGGCCTAAACACATTGATCTTAAACTAAAGTCTAAAATGCTCTAAAATGAGCTAATACAAAGTAAATACAAATTAAAGTCCCAAATATTAAATTAAAGTCAAAACCATCAAATAATGGTCAAATAGGCTCAAGTGGTGCCAATTAAGATTATGGTTAATGTAGTACTGATGTGTCATCATTTTCTTGATAATAAGGCAATGATGTGCATTATGGTTGATGTAGCGTTAATGTGGCAACATCTCTTTGATGATGTAGCGATGATGTGGCCCTAACTTGGTAATGACATGGCATAATTCTAATGTACTTACTTAGCTCACTTTCTTGTGATTAACTCCTTTAGAATTATATTAAGTAACCTGAAAAGAGATAACACGGTGAGAAATGTAGAAGAAAAAGAAAAGGTAGAAGACAAAATGATAGTTATATTGAAAAAGAAATAGTTAAAAACAAAAATGAAAAAAGTAGTATAGAAAAAGAGCAAAATCCCGAAGTCAAAATGAGTGATAGAAGAAATGAAAAGAGGAATGATAGAAGTTATAGACATGATAGAAGGAGAGATGAAAGAAGAGATAATAGAAGAAATGAGAAGAAAAAGGTGAAAGAAAAGAAGATGATAAGCATAGTAAAGATAATATGGATTCTAATCTTGATAGTGCTAAAAAGAAATTTCATTTATTTCAAAGGAAGAACAATTCAAAAGCCTACTTGTTGAGGGGAAAAAGATGGAATCAATATTCGATTGCCCTAATTATTTTGAAAAAAAGAAAGTGAAGGTTGCCACTTATCAATTTCATGACTATGCTAACATTTGGTGAATTAACTTGATACATTTAGAAGAAGAAATATTGAAAGGCTTATTGCTACTTCAAAAAAGATAAAAGTTATTATGAGGGAAAAATTCATTCTTAACTTTTCTAGAAATAGTCACCCTTCTAATTCATCATAAAAACTTTGGAAGGAGAAAAGTTGAGAAGAAAGAAGAATCTAAAGGCATTGTCAATCACAAAAGAGAATCTTTATCAAAACCTAAAGTTAAAGGGTCAAAGAGTAAAGGTAAAGTCAAATTGCATCAAAAGCATAACAATAAAAAGTGCTTCAAGTACTTCGAGCATGGCTATCATGCTATTGATTGTTAAATCAAGAAAGCCTTAAAGATTCAAAATGCCTTAGGAAAACAAGCTATTGAAAAAAGTGAAAAGCAAAGAGAGAATATCTTCTATACTAGATTCAATATCAAAGGTAAAATATGTAATGTTATTATTGATAGTAGAAGGTATGCTAATGTTGCTAGTATATGGTGGAGAAGTTGAACTTACCTACTTTGCCACACCATACTTTATACAAGTTGCAATGATTGAATGATTGTAGTGAAGTAGAGGTTGCAAAGCAAGTATTAGTTTATTTTACACTTAGTAAGTACTAAGATGAGGTATTATATGTTGTTACTCTATGATTCTTGTCATTTATTACTTAGGAAACTATGGCAATTTAATGATAAAGTAACTCATGATAAATATCTCTTGAACTTCTAACCTTAAAACAAGTATATAAGGATCAATTGAGAATGTAAAAAAAAAGTAGGAAGAAGGAAAAAGAGAAAGAGAAAAGAAGATTAAAAAATAAGG